>JAOTOL010000421.1:0-65634 GCA_034440575.1 Imbricaverruca yamaguchii | reverse complement strand
TTAAAGACCCCCGTCTAAAATCAGCGCTCGACGAGTAGGGTCCGGGTCCACTTCAAAAAATTTCACCAAAAGTGACGTCACCAGGGTGGCTAGATTTTCACGACTTAATCGACTTGCATTATGTTTTTTACTCGGGGAGTCTATTTGGGGATATATGAAAAGAAAATGTAGTTGGAATGGAGAAAGACAGCGAAACCGACGAGGGCTATACTTTGGCACCCCAATTTTTTGGGGGGAAATTTCAAGAATAATTTTTTCCAAAAATTTTTGTGTTTTCAAGTTTTCTTTAATTTTCCTTCTCCAATGTAAGCAAAAGCAGACCGAGAAATGTTGTTGGAAGTCAACTTGCCCTAATAAAAGGATTACTTTAGCCAGAATCCTGTTGTTGAACTGTAATATGGCAAATACGCAAAATTCATATGTAGTCAAACGAAAAAAAAATGAAAAATTAACCGTACGTTTTGTTGCATCCGTAAAGATAAGCAAACGCTGACAGTTTCATTAAAATATCTGTATCTATAAAAATGTGACGACTTGGTTGAACTTTTTTGGAGGTGACCTCAATTTGACCTTGACTAACTCGTTGACCCTAGATGACCTGACCTGTTCTTCTGGGATCAGCATGTCAAATTGATGTGGGAAAAGGTATGCCAAATCTGGGCGCGCTCTCGCGCGCCGTTCGTCCGCTATCCGCGAAAACTTGAGAGGGCGGCGAGGCCCCCGAGACGGGACGGGTTAATGATGACTCCTGCTGAGCTCGAAAGACATGTTCAATTATAGACACTGAACTTTGCCGACACTTTCTGCCTTGCAGGTGATCTGAATTCGGTAACATACACGGTTAATAGCGTCATAACAAAACACATAGCAAACTTACCTGTTTCCGGTCGGCAGAACCAGAGTTTCTGCCACTCACAGTCCCCACAAATGCCTTGGATTATGCGTTCGACTATTATGTTTTGATTAAGGTAAATAGGCCAGCCTCAGTTAACTCCGAAATAAAACCATTTCTTCGGATGACATTTCAGAAACTCACCCTTTAACCCCAGGATCGACTGGGCCCAGGTCACTGGTCGCATCTCACTAACCGACAAATTTGACACCATACTGAGATTCTTTACAACTATTCTCAACGAGCACCTGCCACTCAGAAACATCACAATTTGGAACCAAACAGCATCAAATGTTAGCGAAGCAACCAATCAGCTCATGCACTGGCGAAATGTATCTTTCGCTCGCACAACTTACACTTGCAAGAGATAAAAACATACAAAGTACTTATCAGACAAATTAGCTCAGAGCCATGAGAGCTGACTGTGGGGAAGAGAATCAGCGGAGATTTAATTCAGAAAGGCCTAGCTCAGCGTCATAGGTCCGCTATCCAGCCCATTATCCACACCAAAAAAAAGGCTCTCACAGACTTCAAACTACAGGTTCTACCATTCAGCAATCGGTAACAGCTAAATCAGTACTTTGGAAGCGTCGGACCTATGTAGGTATCAGCAGAGGTCAAACGCCAGGTAAACATGCCTGAACACGTACCCACCAGTAGACTGCCGTCGTATCGCCCATATTACCCTCCACCAGCTCCTACCTCGCATTTGCCATAGCCTTCGCGCAGCTAGACAAAATTGTTAAGGGACATGAGAAGCACGAGTGCATGCGGACCCGGCTGGATCTGCATGGCGGCTATACAATTTCTGTTATTTTTGTCGGAGAAGTGCTGCTCGACGTTATAAACACATGCCTGACTACAGCTGATATCTCCTCCACCTGAAAACAGTCAATAGTTATTCCCATTTGCAGATCATTCGCGTTGGGCCAGGTTGCCTTCAACATCGCATTTAATTCAAAGCCTCTGCCGAATGGGGCAAAATGGGGGCTTTCTATGTTGCTGTTTTTTTTTGCGTGCGTGCTGAGTCCGATTCTGTGGTTCATTTAGGCCTACGAAGCACTGGTAGCCAGGAAGAAGGGGCAGATAATTAGGGTTGTTGATGGATTTGTATACGGCCGTTGTCTGTTCTGGCAGCTGATTGCGGCTACGAATAGGATATTGCTGGACTGGTCAAGATATGGTTGATACCATGGCTGAGGCCAACAGAACTACAGTAGTAATATACTATCAACATTTTACCTAAATTTAGCAGACGATTCTTGCAAGGCCGCATATATATTGCGCATACACGGTGCAACGTCATTCAGGTTGCCCAGCAAGTCAACATTAACATGTATGAGTACATACAAATATGCAGGTGAACATACAAATCGCACATGATCTACATATCCACTAAGCCACTTTCCTCGTCATTAATCTCACCCAGCGCACAGATAATATATTAGACTTGTGTTATCTGGTGTGTGTCTCTGTGTGTGTGTGTGTGTGTGTGTGTGTGTGTGTGTGTGTGTGTGTGTGTGTGTGTGTGTGTGTGTGTGTATATATATATATATATATATATATATATATATATATATATATATGTGTGTGTGTGTGTGTGTGTGTGTGTATGTGTATGTGTGTGTATGTGTGTGTGTATATGTGTGTGTGTGTCTGTATGTGTGTATGTATGTGTGTATGTGTGTGTATGTGTGTATTTATGTGTATGTATATGTGTGCATGTGTGTGTGTATGTGTGTGTGTATATGTGTGTATGTGTACGTGTGTGTATGTGTGTATGTATATGTGTGTGTGTGTGTGTGTGTATGCGTGTGTGTATGCGTGTGTGTGACTTAGTCCTCGTCACTAGAGTCTGAACTGACAAGGCTCTCAGCTGAGTACAGAGTGGGACGTCACGGCTGTGACACCTGTTGTGCGCACGACTGACGTCTCTCTTGAAAAGGACGTCTCTCTTCGAGCACCTCTTCGGCCAGGCTTACTCTGTTTCGAGCTCCTTCTTCTGCTGCAACGCCCGGTGACCAAGGACAAGCTGATGGGTGGGTGACAAGGATAAACCCGAACTGGTCGGCCACGGTGTGTATCCGAGAGTATGTCCTTACCTGGTTCAGGCGGTAGACACAGACGTCCTCATTCCTCGGCTTCTGGGTCTCCTCACTCAGTAGTCCCAGAAATTATTCACTTCATTTTTTTCTGTCGTTACATGGACTGTATCTGGTGCATTTAGGATCTTCCACTTCTCCAGCCTTTCCTGCATCCAATGTGCACTATGCGTTTCGGACATCCTTATCCACGAGTTGAGGGTGCTCAGTCAGAGTTGGAATTACTCGGTCCTAACTGGCATATCGCTTTACCGATGTGCGGACATATCGTTCCCTATGCCGTCCAGCCTGTTTCCAGCCAGCTTGTGTCTTATATAAGAAGTTATGCAAGCACCGTTTGCACTGCTTCAATTTATCATCAGATATTTGTAATCCTCTCCTAGAGTCCAAAAGCGGAATTAAGCAATCAACTGTCGTCTTGTTAACCCCCACATGCCGTTCAGTTTGCACAAAGATTTTTCTTCTCAACATGGTTCATAGACGTGCAGCCCACAGAGTGTTTAATCACGCTTGAACCAACCACAATATTAGTCAGATCAATAAGATCTACACTCTGAGTTCGTGAATGACACCCAGGTCCTCATCTCCGGTCATCTGATATCCCAAATCTACTAAGTCAGATGGAGTCATGTCTGAATCAACTCTACGACTGCTTCCTAGACAACTGTTTGAAGGTAAACCCGACCAAATATCAGCTTCTCACGTTCGGATCGCGTCAAAATCATCGCAAAATTGCCCAGATACGAGTGGTTAGTTAGTTAGTTATTTAGGCTTAGGGGCGCTTCGACTGCTTCGGTCATACAGCGCCCATAACAATGTTAGATTGACAGCTTAGGATGATTGGTGCCAACAGTAGTATCAGATACGAGTGGGCTTTAGGGACGTCGTGATACACCAGACACATTTGTGTAGGAACCTCGCGGTGACATTTGATCGCCACATGTCGTGGGATTCCCATGTAACTGTCGTGGTCCGCAAGTGCACTGGATTCCGTCTGGCCCTGAGCCCTCTGCGCTACCAGCTGTCCACCAGTACCCTCTTCACTATAACCAACACTCTCACATATCGAACATCCGCTACCGCATATCTGTCTACAGGAACGGGTCGGCAGCAAGCATCCACAAACTAGACATTAACTTCGTCACAAGAATCGTGTCAGGCCTACGGGAAATTTTGCTTAATTTCTGATGCCTGTAACGAGCTGGGTTTTCTCAGCGCAGCTGGTCTGAATTTTTTTTCACAGCCTTACTCTGCTCCACAAAACCATTCTGACGGGTGAGCCAACGTACATTGCCGGTAAAATCACCGCAAACTTCCCTCCCCTCCCGCAAAACCATCATACACGCGCAGACGACCATCTACACCTGCCAGCCATACGCCAAGAGGCGGGCCGCAGGACTCTGTGCTCTTCTGTCTTCCACTGTAATAAACTTCCAACTGAAACAAAAATAGCGAGGCCGTCAAACTTCAAGAAACCTATACTGGCATACTTCCACGAACAACGCTAGTCGCACAAAAGACTAAGCAATGGAGGTGTGAACACTCATCAAGGGCGGCGTCACGCATAACATACCACGTGATATGTTGATTGCAAAACTAGGGGAACAAATGGAAGCTTTTATACAGAAAACCACATCAATTATCATTAAATTTCACCATCACCTAAATCCCCACTATCCACACATACTGTTGGTAAAGTCGTGTAATTCAGTCACAAAATAACGTAAACTCGTGACGTGAAAAAGCTCCTTTTTTCATCCCCCTCCGAAACAGGGTGTAAGGATCTGAACTGGTTAAGAGTCCCAAGCCTAAGTGGCAATATGCAAATGAAAGTTATGCTACAGTTCAAATGGCGCCAGTTGGCAGCAAGAAATAACGAGCTCTGTGCAGTTGAGGTCCGCTATTTGATTTTGACTTGGTCTGACAGCGTGGTGGTTGGTCGCACTCGTTGCCATAGCAACCAGCACTGTGGAGCGGACGGTCCCATGACATCGGGGCCGATACACGCGTGGCGAGAGGCAGGCAGTGATAGATGGGTGCCGGCGGCCCGGCACGGCGGATACTCACCACGACCACCGACCTGATACCACATGGCTCTCCTTGTCTTATGACATGGATGCCATCAGACCTCGATCTTGGCTGAAAATTGTTCTTATGCTTCTTCTATTCGCTTCACATGTCACGTCGAAACAACTATAACACTGAACCAAGATACCCCAGATAATAACTATTATTTACCATTTGTTCTTGAAATGTCTGCCGTCTTGCAAATTAGCTTGATTCAAACATCCTGATGTTCATTGTTAGTGAAATGCCTCAATCATTTCAGCTAGATAATTCAACATTCCGGATGCCACCGTCATTTGGTAAACAAAACAGAATTGTAATTCCAAATCAGGTCAAAGAGTTACCTGGTATTTTTTCGCATCCTTTTGACGTCGGGATGTGCGCTACATCAAATTTGCAATATACTACATCGAACCTGTTTCAACAATGTGAGTGTTACTAATCACAGCAACAACAACTTTAGAACGTTTGGTAGCATCTTAACCCGTCCCGTCTCGGGGGGGGGGGGTCTTCAACCGCCCCCCTGAGGTTTGATCGCGGATAGCGGACGAACGGCGCGCAGCAGCGCGCCCAAATTTGGCATACCTTTTCCCACATCAATTTTACATGCTGATTCGAAATGTTTAGGTCAGGTCATCTTGGGTCAATGAGTTGGTCAAGGTCAAGTGAGGTCACCTCCAAAAAAGATAAACCAGTCGTCACGCTTTAACGGATACAGATATCTTAATGAAACTTTCAGCGTTTGCTTATCTTTAGGGATGTAACAAAACGTACGAGTGGAATTTTTCATTTTTTCGTTTTTGACTGCATATAAATTTTGAGTATTTGCCAAATTACAGTTCAAATACGGGATACTGGTTAAAGTAAGCATTTTTCTTAGGGAAAGTTCACTTCCAACGACGTTTCTCGGTCTGATCTACCCATTGGAAGAGGAAAATTAAAGAAAACTTGAAAACTCAAAATTTTTAAATAAAAAATTGTATTTTTGGCAGGCCCCCCAAGAAAAATTGTAGCCCTCGTCGATTTCGATGTCCTTTTCGTGCTCCCAATACATTTTGTTTTTCACATATCCCCCAAAATGAACTCCTAGAGCCAAAAACATAATGTAAGTCGTGAAAAGTCGTGAAAATCTAGCCCCCTGGTGACGTCACTTTTGTGGAAAATTGTTTTGGTGGGTGGACCCGGACCCTACTCTTCGAGCGCTTTCCGATGACACCTCTTTCGTCTTCGTGCGATGCTTCGTTTTGATTTTAGAGGGGGTCTTCAACCGCCCCCTCCAGAGACGGGGTGTGAGGATTTGACTGGAAAGACCTGGAAGTGTTAACCTGGAAGTCGCTTCCGAAGGCCCCTCAGGCTTTTGTTGCCACAGTTCTCAAAAGCTTATCGATAATTAGATGAAATTTAGCAACCTCCAAATGAACACGTAGAGCACATTTCGCTTCATTGTTTTTGTCGGATCCCCCAGTAACGTGGCTGTCATATTGCAAACCTGCTGCTCGTACATACAGAGTAGGTAAAGCTGCCTTTGCTTTGCATCATGTGGATGCAAATTTAGATATGTAATGGACCATTGACACAATTACTGCCTGGGTTTTCGCAGGGATGATTGTTTTTTCTTTGGAAACCTACCTGAAAAGCTGTCATGCAATCCACACGTAAGGAAGCAGAAACTTGGCACTGCAACCTTATATGCCCTCATTTGACCCGAAGTTAACCTCAAGATATGTAGACTATGATCATTAGAAACATATCTACAATGAAGCCTTCACCATCTACGAGTTAAAATATAACTCGCACGTCCAGCGGTCCGCGCCAACTTCGCATGTCCGGGGGGGGGGGGGCAGATGACTGACCCATAAGATCTCTAGAACTATACTAGCTAGCGACAAACGGAGAGCGGCGCTGGATAGCTGGTGACAAGCTTTATCAAAGGGGTTTCGGTCATTTTTTCGCTCAGGTCAATATTCAGGTCACTGGGTCATCATAGATCAAATTCGACCAGATCCGGTGGGACTCAGATATTGACATATCTCAGGACCCGTAACAGATAGAAACAAACGGCGAACGCTCTTGGACAGTCCTTGAAATGTGCTACCGACAATAGGCGGTGTGATTTCAGGTCAGGTCAACCAAAACTAAGATTTGGTAGTGTACATGCTATATCTCATAAGCTAGAGCTGTCCCGGTCATTTCAAGTACAGTATGACCTTCACCTTGACCTTGAGCGGTCTAGAAATACGAGTAAAAGTTGCGCACACTTGTCAGCGTCATGACAATGACAGTTACAAGGATTGATGGCCCTTATCTGGGAAGCTATGACTGTCCCCATAATTCTAGGGCAATTTTGACCTTCATGATTAGCCTTGGCCTGTCGCAATGTGCGATGAAAAGATGCACACTACCAGGTGCTGTCCGTCAATACCCTTGTGCGCATCGGCCCGATATGTCAGGAGACGCAACCGTTCCCGTAGTTTTAGTCATTCATCCTCATAAGAATTAAGAGTATATGCAACGATTTAACTCCACAGCAAATTGGTCCTGCTATAATCGCAAGTAATAAATCCTCAAAACTTGCAGGTCACAATACCTACGGTATGCATAAGTATTGTGCATATGTTTTTCCCTTCAGGTAATGGTGTAATTGTTGAATTCTTCCCAAAGTAATATTTCGAAAGGTAGTTAGCATGATGTGACCACTCATTTTCTCTGCAATTTTACATAATTATCAGTTGTCAGACAATGTAACACCAAGAAAGAGAGCTTTCGGTTGGGTAATATAGCATACCAAATAATGTTGGTGAAATAAAAAAAATACAACATAGTCTAGACTAACCTAGCCTAACTTCTAATGCAAGGGGAAAGATGGAATGTTTCTGGATAATCTGGAAATATGGACGAAAATAAACAATTCTTTCTCTAAAACACATCAGGTTAAAAAACCTACCCTGACCTAATACAGCATAAGCTCCTTCTGAGAAACAAAGGAAACTTGAGGAACAAAAAGCAATCTTTTGCAACTAAAAAAATGACTGAACACAACCTAACCAATTTATTTGCTTCCTCCAGATAAAATGTGTCTGAAACCTGTGATGGAAATACATTAAAGCCAAATAATACTGTATATACAGGTGGTGTGAAGAAAAATTATTAATGATGCCAAGCACCAATGTTTAATATTTTCTCCGTGGTCTGCCATTCGCCAAATCTAGAATGCCTTAGGCATTCGTGTTGGGTATGAATATTCAGTAAATGTGTTGGCCAGGGCCGTTGCGAAATTTCAAGAAAAGGTAAGTGAAAGAATACAGCAAAATTAACTTTGTGTGTCGCAATGTATGCTGAAATTACAGTAGTGTTAGGAAAACCTATAAAGCCAACCTACTGATGCTGGTTAATTTGTTGCATGCTAATATTTGGTTTCCTCCACCCTAATCATGGTGGATCCCTTGCTGCCTAATGATGATTGATTGCATAAAGCCAACAGTATTTCAAAGTTATGGGTTCTTAATGGTTCAAATACAACTTCCGCCACTTGAGCGCACTGGCGTAGCCTGAGATCAGAGCATCAGCTGCGCGGAAATATTTAGGGGAGGTGCTCGAGTAGTAACGGTTCCGAATGATGTTCTCCGACCACTCGGGTGGATTGGGCGAGGTGTCAACGTTTCATTTACCCACCAATGACTGAATAAGCCGTAACAGTTGGACACTCCCGAGGCGGCTCAGCATCTTCATAAATCCAAAGGCTGTGGAATCGCATCAACCTTGAAGTCGTGGCGGGGCGCCAAGCTTGTGACCGTTCCATTGATGAACAGCCCCCACTTTTTAGCAGTTGCATGGACTCTTGGTGGCATCATGCAGGGGTGTCGTGGTGGACTTTGGGTGGGGTGGGGACGGCACGAGAGGGCTTTTTAGTTGTTTTTCATGCAAAATAATTCTGCTATATACTCAATCATCATTATATTGCTAAATTGCATAAAGCTTGGAGCGACCAGTCCCCTAGGGCTCTAATATGCTATGTTAGCTGGTATAGATAGGGCTGCCGGCTCCAAAAGTCACTCAACAATTCCACTCTTATAATTTGTATTGGGTAGGAGTATGGTGGGCTTCGGTGGCAAGCCTGTGTACGTCAAAGGACGTAACCTCTTTGTCAAAGTCACCCAGTAGGCCACGTCCACCAGAGGCGTAGGAACGTCTCAATAAGTGTGTAAGCGCGTGTGTGGGAGTGGGGAGGGGGACAACCCTTTTTGAAGTTGATTCTTACGATGCATCGCCATACCATTAATGCTAGACTTTCATGAAAAGTGGGGGACCATACCCCTCCTCCCTTCTGTTTATACACTATGATGTTTACTCGTCTTACCGATGCCGGTGGATTTAGGAACGTGCAAGTGGCGAGGGCATTGGCATATTGAAGGGGGATAAATGAAAACAGCAACCATTATCTGTGTAGGATATTGTTATAATATCATGTTCAGGTCCTACCGCATACAGATGTGGCCGGTATTATTTTAATTGGCATTCATTTCTATACCACTGGAACCGACTCAAAACATGCTGGCTGTACCCACACTTCGCGGTGAAAGCGTAGACAAAAATTTGCCTTCGCATGTGGTGATTTTAGCATTATCTATATGATGCTGCTTGGTAAATAATGTATTTAAGATAGGGTTTGTTCCATGTGAAAGTATAAAAATAGTCTCGCCGTTCATCGACCGCTTGCTACCCAAGATCATTTCCACATCACTCGCTACCCAAGATCATCGCGCCATGTTAATGTAATGAGTTATTTAAACACTAGTGTCGCTAAAGTAATTGTATTATACGCCGCGCCCTTATTATCTGCGACAAATGGCCATCGTCCCCACTTAAAGACATCGTTGCGATGCTATTTCAACTTTAATCAAATTTGGCGAAGTATAGCGGCAGTGTCAGTTGATCAGGACCACCTTCATTCAAACGACCGATATATTATGATGCGGTTCAATGGGGGTGGGGGATTTTTAGTTTCTACCATCCTTTCATTAAAATATTTATAAGCGGCGTTCCCCATGCTTAACACGCGCACGTCCGGGAGCAGATATCTGCCCCTCCGGTTTTTCATCATTTGCCGCCAAAATAATCGGATTAGCAAGGCAAAACCCCGCGTAGCTGTTCATTGGTCCTTTCTGCATATCCTCATACATTTTTCATCCTAGGTCACCTCAGGTCATGTCACCAGATCAGGCGAAGTGACCGAACTACACTCATAGTTTTAGGTGGCATAACGTCCACAATAATTGACGATTTATTTCAAACTTATAACATGTCATGATCTCATCAGGGACCATAATATTTATATCTTTTTTTGTAGCATTGACCTTGGGTCAGGTCGCGGCCATGGCTTCCCCATTATAGGGCTATGGTAAAATATACAAATGTTTCCTGGTTACATATTTGCGTTCGGGATGATCTCACAACGGTTGTGACATGTAGATGGAAGCTATGCTCAATGTTACCGCTGATATTCTTGCTCAGTGACCTCACCAAGGTCTCTGAGGTCACCTGAGATCACTACACATTTCTGCACATTATATCGCACTGCATTGAGCTAGAAGGCTGAAATTACCGTCATTGTGCTTGTATCACCAGGACGTCCCGATTAATACATGACATGACCTCTCTAAGCGACTTCATGTCCTTGACCTGAGGTCATGGTTTCATGACCTTGACCTGAGTTTCCGTTGACCTGACCTTAAATTACACCGTCTATTGTCGGTAGCGCATTTCAAGGACTGTCGAATAGCGTTCGCCGTTTGTTTCTATCTGTTACAGGTCCTGAGATAGGTGTCAATATCTGAGTCCCACCTGATCTGGTCGAATTTGACATATGATGGCCCAGTGACCTGAATGTTGACCAGAGCGAAAAAATGATCCAAGCACTTTCGATAGAACCCGTCACCAGCTATCCAACGCCGTTTTCCGTTTGTCGCTAGCTAGCATAGTTCCAGAGATCTCAGGGTGGGGGCAGACATCTGCCCCCCACCCCGGACATGCGAAGTTGGCGCGGACCGCCGGACGTGCGAGTGTTAAGTTATACGGAATTGTGGGAACACGGTGACCTTAAAACAAAATTGACCAATACTAACGACTGTCATATGGGAGTCTAAGTGGTATCAGGTGATACAGAAATGACGAATGTATCCATCACAGGTGGGGCAAAATATCTAGATAGCATTCGCTCCTTGTTTTTGACAATTGTCTTCAAGAATTTGCATCTAGCGGCCGCGGCCGCCATGCGACCCAGAGGCATACTTACAGTTCGAACATAAAGACATAAAGACATAAAGACATAAAAGATCAGTGCAACTCTGAGCCACAAGGGCCCTTCTTGGTTGCACTCTGTACACTGAACCAGTTGCCCACCAAATCTGCCAATCAGCCCTCCCTGTAATACTGAAAAGCAAGCCCTCTATTCTTATAATGATTGTCTATGCTGTTTTTAAAGATGTTCAATGTTCTGCTACTGACGATGTTTTCTGGCAGCTGGTTCCAGTGTTCCACTACCCTGTTGGTGAAGAAAGTTTGCCTTAACCTTGTTCTGCTGTGGTTAATTTTAATTTTGAATTTATGACCTCTAATTGCATCATTTCTGTTAAGTTCAAACATTTCCCCAAGGTATCCCCTCTCCAGACCATTGACAAATTTAAAGACCTCGATGAGATCTCCTCTCAGCCTTCTATATCTAAGTGAAAACATATTCAATTTCTTCAATCTTTCCTCATATGCCAGGTTGCTTATGCCATTAACCATTTTTGTAGCCCTCTTTTGTACTCTCTCTAAAAGCCAACAATCTTTTTCATAGCTAGGAGACCAAGCTTGGATGCAGTATTCCAAATGTGGCCTGACGTATGCACAGTAAAGCTTCCTGATCACTTCCTCACTTCTGTATGATACATTCCTATTTATTGCCCCGAGCATTCTCAGTGCCTTCTTCCTGGCTTCCTTGGTCTGTTCTGATGCCCCAAATTTTGTGTTTAGAATAACACCTAAATCCTTCTCCTGTTGAGTCACTGATAGCACTTGGCCACCCATCAAGTATGGAGCCTTCATATGCTGCTTACCTACATGCATGATTTTGCACTTATCAAAGTTAAATTTCATTTGCCATTCTTCGGACCACTTCGCAAGTTCGTCTAAGTCTTTTTGCAGCGAGATATGCTCATCCTGACCTGTTATTGCCCTAAAGACCTTCAAATCATCTGCAAATTTCAAAACTTTACTGCTTAGGCCACTTTCAATGTTATTTACAAATATAATGAACAGTAATGGCCCTAGTACTGACCCCTGGGGGACTCCACTAAGAACATTTTGCCATGATGACTTTGTACCATTTAGCATCACTCTTTGCTGTCTATCTGAAAGCCACAACTCTATCCATTTTAAGATGCTACCTGCAATACCATGGGACTGAAGCTGTATCATTAACCGTTTATGGGGTACCTTGTCAAAGGCCTTACTAAAGTCAAGATATGCTACATCAACCTGATTTCCCTGATCAAATTGTTCTGTGGCGAAGTTCAAAAAGTCCAAGAGGTTTGTGAGACACGATCGTCCTTTTCTAAATCCATGTTGAGTATCTTGAATCAATCTGCTACCTTCCAGATAACTAACTATTCTATCCTTGATAATTGATTCGAGTACCTTGCAGACTAGGGATGTGAGACTTATTGGCCTATAGTTTTCAACTTTCCCTCTTTCTCCTTTCTTGAAAATAGGAACTACATTTGCCCTTTTCCAATCGGTTGGAATTTCATTATGTGAAACTGATCTACAAAATATTATACTAAGTGGAAATGCCAGTTCCTTTTCAGTTTCCCGCAACACCCTAGCATAAATATCATCAGGTCCTGCTGCCTTATTTGGCTTTATTTTCCTGATATGATTGTAAACAACATCACTACCAATGAAATCAACATCATTTGTCAGATCCCATGTATCTGAACTATGGTGTACGGTCGGCAGATTGGTCATATCTTCCAATGTAAACACTGATTTGAACTGCTTGCTCAGCTCCTCAACCATCTCACTATCCTCACCCAATGTAGTCCCGTTTACTTCCAGTGGACCAATTGTGTTAGAAACTTTACTCAGCTTGTAGAAACTAAAGAACTTTTTACTGTCCCCATTACAGTTTCTAGCTAAATCCAGTTCCTTTGCTCGCTTTGCTGCTCTGGTTTTTTGCTTCACAGTGTCTCTAGCTTTTCGATACGCCTTTAGATTAATGACATTTGAGGCTTCTTTAAAAACTCTAAATGCAGTTTTCTTAGCCCTAATTGCTTTTATCACGTCTGGTGTAAGCCATGCTGGCTTTCCTACCCTTCTTTTGCGTCTTTGCTTTTGGGGGACATGTCTAATCTGAGTTTCCTTTAAGTAAGATTTGAACTTTTCCCACATTTCACAGGCATTTAAATTGGAGAATTCTTCTTCCCATCTGATGGCACTTAAAGCCGCTCTCATGCCGTTAAAGTCTGCTTTGTTGAAATTTGGAACCTTTACCAAATTATCCTTGATAGTTTCCCCTACATGTGCCTTGAATCTAACTATGTTATGGTCACTTTTTCCCAGAGTTTCGCCTACAGTCAAGTCTTGAACCAAGTCACTTAAATCCGAGAATACAAGGTCCAAGAATGAACCATGCCTGGTAGGTTCCGATACAAACTGGTGTAAGAACAGGTCCTCTTCAAGGCATTTCCTGAACATTTTGCATGATGGGGAGCCAACACCAGCATTTTCATAACCTTTTAGATTAAAGTCACCGAGAATAAGGCACTTCCTCTTAAAGTTTCTACTGATTTCCTCACAAATCACCTTGTCAAGCTCCAGTTGCTGAGAATGTGGCAGGGTTCCTGATCGGTAGAAAGCTCCTATCCTAAGAGTATTGCTGTTGCCTTTTCCCACAGTGACATCAAGCCAAATGGACTCCACAGACACATTTTTATCCCCACCTGCTACTTTTTGAGAACTGAATAAGCTATTCACATAGAGCATTACACCACCCCCTTTCATTGCTGGACCCCTATTGCACGAAAACATATTGTATCCCTGGATCTCATAGTCCTGTAAGTTATCTCCAAAATATCCTTCACTGACCCATGCCTCCGTAATGCAAACAAAATCCGGTTCCTCCTCAGCAACATAACACTTGAACTCATCAAATTTGGAACGGATACTCTGAGCATTAAACATCATACACTTAACAAATGCTCCATAACCACCTTTGGCTTTTTCATATTGAGGAGTTCTTTTATCACTAGATGAACTATAACTCTGTCCCCTTGAGTTGCTGCTGTCCCTATTTGCAGACTTTGAGGTTCTATTGCCTTGGCTGACACTATTGGAATATTCCTGAGTTGGCAATGCAATTTCATCCCTCCCCACCCCATTTCCTAGTTTCCCTGAAGGACATGCTCATATACTTTGCCTAACACATGGACCCCCTTCTCAGAAAAATGCAGGCCATCCTTCTGATAGAGGTCCCACGATGCATAAAACCTGCTCCACTCGTCTACAAATGTAAAACCTAGCTCCTGGCAGAGCTTTCCTACCCTGGTGTTAGCTGCCAGTGCCCTAGAGCTCCACTCAGGGGAGGCTCTAGCCCTAGGCAAAATTCCTGTTACAAGCACTCTATTGGTACCCTTCAGGGTGGCCAGAAGGGCCCTGTACTCCCGCAGAAGCTCCTCGCTCCTAGTATGACCTATGTTATTTACCCCTACATGCACTATGACTGTGTTAAACTGGTGATCACTGGTGACCTGTGCCACCGCAGTTACCAGGTCCTTCACCTTGGCACCAGGCCTGGTGATGCACCTCCTGTCCCTCCTACCTTTACAAAATACCCGCTCTAAATGACGCACACGAGAGTCTCCTATGACCAGCACTGACTCCTTACTACTGCTATCCTGGGGGCAGTCATCCAATGCCTGGAACATATTTGTTGTTACTATGCCTGCTCGCTGGGCCGGTCGGCTACACTTCCTCCCGCTCCTACCACCTGCCACCTGCCACTCACTGACCCTTTCCTTAGGTTCGCGTCTCCAAATCCTCCACCCCCTGACCTCATGCCACTTCCCCTCCTGTGACCTACCAGAACTACCCCTCCTCTGTTCACTATTAACACTATTAACACTCCCCTCTTGAGAGATCCCAGCCACCTCCACAGTAGGGGAAACCTCAGCTACCTGGTGGCCTGCGACCACCTGGGCATATGATGTCCCTGCTACGGATTGACCCCTTGTTGCTTTATCTTGCCTACCCTGTGCAACAAGGGCAGCCTTGAGGTTGGAAACCTCTGCCTTAAGGGTCCTAATTTCTTCCTCTAGTGCCTGCATCCTGGTCGAAACCATCCTAAACGCTGCAGCTTATGCCTAGATTTAGATTCAAATTAACTTGCTAAATTAACTTGCTAAACAACCGACAAAAAAGCTAACTATCATTCACTATAAATCGCTACCTCCTATACTGTCAGTTAAATATCTGAGTGCCTCAAGAAAAGCAGAAACTATTAAACAATTGTTTGTTTTTTTGTTTTGTTTTCTTTTTAAATAAATTAAATAACTAAACAAGATGTCTAATCTAATTGTCTTCCACACAAGTAGACAACTATATAAATATCCCTTTGATATCACTTATGGCTAGACAGAAAAATGAACAGTCACACAGCACTTATGAATACCCCCAACTTACTACTAATTAAACTATCTTAAACTTCAACACCAAACACACTTGCTAAACAACCGACAAAAAAGCTAACTATCATTCACTATAAAGCGCTACCTCCTATACTGTCAGTTAAATATCTGAGTGCCTCAAGAAAAGCAGAAACTATTAAACAATTGTTTGTTTTTTTGTTTTGTTTTGTTTTTTTTAAATAAATTAAATAACTAAACAAGATGTCTAATCTAATTGTCTTCCACACAAGTAGACAACTATATAAATATCCCTTTGATATCACTTATGGCTAGACAGAAAAATGAACAGTCACACAGCACTTATGAATACCCCCAACTTACTACTAATTAAGCTATCTTAAACTTCAACACCAAACACACTATGCACACCAAAAAATAAATAAAGTATGTTAGGATAGTATGAATGTTGTCTAATGTACTTATCAAATCTACACACTTGTAATATCTCCTACTACAGAAATCGAAGAGTCGAGAACACGCCGAAGCCAAAGATGGCGTGCTACGGCGTCGCTAGGTTAATATAGTATAGTTTGCGTGCTACGAAAATGCTTATAAGATAAAACCTAATGAAATATAATAAGAGAAGTAATTGCTAAGCACCTATTCACAGCTTAGACTAGAGTACTGCCCTGTTCTGCAGCGACTTATCTGGAAACCTGGAGCTCGGGGGCGCGTCCTTCCACCTTGAGAGCTGGCGGCAAACTTCAAAAAAAAAAAAAAATAAAAAAAAAATAACACCATTTCTCATCTTAAAATAGCATCATCACTTTCAACTAGACATACAAATTTAATTACTTGTTTGGGTCAGAAGGATGCAAAAGGTCAGAAGGATCCAGGTCCTGTTCTGGTCCACACATCCGCCGATAGGTGGAAACGAAGCGCTAGCAGTAGCGTGGCCGCGCATGTCCCCTATCGGAATGCTATATTCTAGTTTCTAGAGGAGGTGCAAGTAGCTTCCAATTATAAAATTTGAAAAATATTGAAACCAGCTCGCATATGATGTATAGTTTGTATTATTATCAAATCATTTAACCTTGTCACTTTGCCCTTACATGAAATGGGAGCAATTGACATGTTTCATGTCGGGATAAATTTGTAAAATCAAGTTTCACTAGTTATTTTTAATTATAAACATCATGGCGGCATTAATTTATTTAAAAGTTCTTAAAGCAATTCAAGAATTTAAAAAATCACTTCAGAATGCCTCGCTTTCTGATTGGTCAAAATACGTGTGACGTCACGTTTGTTGTCGTAGCGAAGGTCGACTGCCGGGTGTTCCATTTTTCGTATAGGACGCCGCCGAGTTTGAACTGATCGTGACTGTTTCAGCTCAAATGGCATCCCACGGTCAGGCGACAATGGATCGCAGAAAACGCCGCTATTATAATTGGTTGATGCCAAGGTGTAAAAATACAACTTTTAGCAAGGCAGACACGATATTCATCGGCCCAACGAATAGCTCTACTGCTGCTCCTGTATGGCCAAACCAGTAATTGTACTGTTTACTAACAACGAAAATGAACAAGCTATCCATATTTAAATAGTTGCTTTGGATAAAAATCCTCAAAATATATGCCAAGAGGAACTTTAAAACATTTTGTATTAGTGTGCCATATCCTGAACATGAGGATGTGGTGCAGGATTGCTTCACTGTAGCTGCCGTGGTGCAAGTTATTAGTGGCCACTGAAAAATGTCAATGGAATTTTATTTGTAAAATATTGGAGGTCACTTCCTTATGGCTTTCCTAACCTAACCACTCTTGGAAGCCTAAAAATGACACCTGCAGGCTTCAAAAGCTCAGAATGCAGAGTATTGGTATGACTATGCAATGAGACTTTCATATTTCAGTTTCATATTCATATTCAGACCTTCAGAGGAAGGTCCATGGTGTATGAATATTGCCATCCTGTTGCTATTTATGCATTGGACATGACATGGGAGATGTCCAAATGTAGGTCCTGGGGAAATGAAACATGTCCAGATCACCTCTTCTCCTATTTCCTCGTGTAGGTATCTGAACTATCATGTAATGAGAAACTAATGCTCAATAAATAAACTAAGCTTGTCATGATTCATCAATCAATTATCAATGTATTACAACATTGTGGTACAGCTTACAATGTACCATTACCTACCATGGAATGTCAGGTATACCATGGAATGCCAGGTGTCAGGTGTCTGTGGAGTAAAAATATGCAAGAAATTTGAATGTATGAACAGCTTCTCTTTCACTGGAGACGAAGCTATGGTGTCGAGCTGAAGCATATATAATATATGCCATACATAATCTATAATCTATGCGAATCTGAAATCATAATATATGCCAGCACTCAAGCGTTTGCTGTTTGTTCACACGACATCAAAATGTCCTGAACTTGAAAGAAAAAGGTTAGCTGTTGCATTACCACCATCATAGATCATTTACCCTTCCGAGGCTTATATTTTCTTGAAAATCATTCAGCTTAGTGCCACAACCACTCATATTATTCTCCATGACGCGACTCGGTTGAAAAACGTCGCCAAGGAATAACAGATCCAGACTTCACTGCGCTTCTCTGGCTTGGCCGCTTCGAGGAACCCCGTATCTGACGTCATCGGCACGAAGTTTTTTTTAAATGGAAGACAACACTTAACTGAAATCATTCAAAAAGGTAGGAAATATACGTCCGTTAAACTAGCAACAGTTCCACGTTGATTTTGAAATTCATATTGCTAAGAGTAGCGTTCATAAATAGCTGAATTATTCTGGTAAAAACTTCTCCTAGTGCAAATATTCAGCAATGGGGTCTGCTACACTTTTTTGAGCCGGGTAAAGATTATGTTGGGTATATGTGCTTTAAATTATAAGTCAGTATGTGCTTGTTATTTGTGATTTATATAAGCTAAAAAGTACAAAAATTGTTAAAAACCTATTAATTACGTCATTTAATTCCAATAATCTGATTGGCTGACAAAGCACTGACGTCACTCGATAGTACGACTGCCAAGGGTATTATTTACAAGGTTATTTGCGCCTGACGAGGGTGGGAAAATAGCGTGCTGGCGAGAGTTTCGAATTTGTGCGTAAAAGTCCATGAAAATTAGCTCAACTGTGACTTATAAGTGGTGTTTTGTGCCTCAGTGCACTAATTCTACCTCTCTCACGCCTAACAAAACATTCCTACCAGTACCCCGTGCTGTTGAACCCCGACGTAAATGGGCCCAAATGGCGAGGCGTGACGATAAGGACAGTTTGGTGTCTTCTGCTCCCTGGTTCTGCTGTGAAGATCATTTTGAGGTAAGTTCAACCTCTGCGTGAAAATGGAAAAACTGGAGAAATTCAATTTGTACAATTTTTGCCCACTGCTCAGATTGTGAGGGGACTAAAACTTCTATTTTGGGTGCTGGGTCTCAGCGAGACCACTTTTCGTTTCTTGTAATGTGTGTGTATGCAATAACTGTCAATGGATTCATTTCACTACCCCTTGGATCCACCTTTGCCCTTAGTCAATGCTGTCAATGCTCATTTGTACAGTAGGGGAAGGCAGGGCAATCCCAGACAGTGGGTAATGCCAGACACCATCCTGTAGAGAAAACTATGACCACCGCTGATTAGCTGATGCTGTTTACGAAATATTTGGCCATCATCCAGCTCATGTGACAATCGATCATCCAGATCAGCTGCCTTATTTGGTTTTTGTAACCAAAAGATTGTTTTCCTGCCTTTGTTTTTATAAAAGTCATAAAGTCATAAAGTATTAAGGCTTAATAAGAGCCACAGGGGCCCATCTGGGTTAAGCCTATCTAGAAAAGGTACTAGAAATGTACATACTCCCACCCCAATCAATCCTTATCCCAAGTTCCTAGGAAGCTATGTATCCCAGCCTGTCTAGCACCACTCAC
This sequence comes from Imbricaverruca yamaguchii, assembly GCA_034440575.1. Lineage (NCBI taxonomy): Eukaryota > Metazoa > Arthropoda > Thecostraca > Neoverrucidae > Imbricaverruca > Imbricaverruca yamaguchii. The sequence goes on along the minus strand of JAOTOL010000421.1, from coordinate 45,966 downwards.
TTGCTCCCGCATAACACCCTCAACAATCACAAGCTCTTCCCATCACACCCATCGTGCCACCATAGACAATCTCATCAGCATCACATCCCAAAGGAAGGTGCTGAATCCACTGCTAGGCACACCCCACACAAATTAATAAAGCGTTCAGACTTAATAAGAGACTCTCTTGCTATTGCATAATACACTCAACAATTTCAAACTCCTCCCATCATACCCACTGTGACCACCTGGGCATATGATGCCCCTGCTACAGACTGCCCTTTACATTTTACCCCTTCTGGCCATCCCTGTGAAGCAAGGGAAGCTTTGAGCTTGGAAAGCTCTGCCTTAAGGGCCCTGACCTCATCCTCTAGTGCCTGCATCCTGGTAGTAACCATCCTAAAGGCTGCAGCTTATTCCTAGATTGCGATTGAAAAATAACTTGCTGCAAAATCATTTACCAAATAACAGAACAGAGCGAAATAACCGAATCTAATATCGAATCGAAATAAATAGAATATCAGCTGATGGGCATGTTAAAGAATAGGGGTAAATTCCAACTTACAAGTAACAAGGCCAAATTATGACCGTCATACTTGTCTTAGGGGACACTATGTGCATGATATGGAGTAATGGTGCCCTAACCTATTCATTGCATTTACCACCTTTGATGCATGTTATATATCCCCCCTTGTACAAACATGGGGAAAAGTCTATGAAATTGTAGATTGCTGTGGATGTAGCCATATCCATCAGCCATAGGCAGCCAACTGATGTCATCATTCCTACTAAAATCCTTTTTGCCACCAGCATTTTCTGCCAGCCAGTTTTAATTGGTAAAACCAGTAGCATAAATAAATTATGCCAGCTGCTGCTCCCCCGCCCTCCTGTACCACAATCTCAAACCCCCCTGTAACCATCATGTCTCACCTCTGATTCTTCACCGCCCGGATCTCAGCAGACACGTGGAGGTCGGACTTGGAGAAAAACTCAGCTACCATGATGTGATTTATGTCAGGGAGGTTTCTAGAATCCGCTTTTACATACCCAGGCTCCATCCTTCCAGTTAATAGTCCAATCTGACTGACTTTAATGCGAAAAATATGTCTCAAAACACTAATAGATACCCTCCACAACGAACGAATTTCCCAAGGCCGTATGAACTTCCCACCTTGTATACGCGTTTATATTGTTTGTTTCGTATGCACCATTTGGCTTACTATCGACTGACGTCACGCGTGAATACTGCCCCGAGGGCATTTAAAGAAAGTGGATTTTCTCCACGATTTCGGCATTTTCAACAATCAATATGAGCATTTTTGAACTCAGCGTGATTTTATACATCGGAAACCAACGCTGACCAAATTTGTGTAGCGGACCCCATTATAAATGCGCATGAAACGAATGTCAATATGCACGTCAAGCTAGATTGATATTCGATTCTTACCGGTGGAACATGGTGAAAACAAGCATGCTGATAGAGCTTGGCACCCTGATTATCAGGAACATAATCAAGAAGCCCTATTACAAAACACTACGGAGATATTCTGGGGTCAATGGTCACAGGTCGTCGAGATCGGACTCCTCTGATTTTCTTCAAAATTTCCATACGGGTAGACCTGGACGCACTGATCATGATGAACATAAAAGCTAAGAGATGCGCTTATAAACACCTGACATATTCAAGGAAAAACGTCAGAGTCCATGAGGTCTCACTCTTGAAATTCCATTGAAAATTTATGTTTATGAAAATAGCTGAGCTGCTTACGAAAGCCCCTCTTAGCTTTTATGCTCAAGATGATCAGTGCATTGAGTACTATCTGTGGACAAATTTTGAAGAGAATCAGAGGGGTCCGATCTCGATGACCTGGGACCTGTGACCCCGAATATCTCCGTAGTGTTTTGTAACACGGCTTCTTGACTGTGCTCCAGATAATCAGGGTGCCAAGCTCTATCAGTATTCTTGTTTTCACGATGTTCCACCTTTTATAATCGAATATCAATATAGCTTGACGTGCAGATTGACCTTCGATTCGTGCGTAGTTATAATTGCTGAATATTTGCACTGGGAGAAGTTTTGTTCAAAATAATCCAGCTGTTTGTGAACGCACCTCTTAGCTTTTTATGCTCATGATGATCAGTGCATTTATTTCTATTCGTGTACAAATTTTGAATGGAATCTGAAGAGTCCGACCTCATAGACTCTGACTTTGACCTTGAATATCTCAGCTGTTTATGAATGTTCCTCTTAGTGTTTCCAATCATAATGATCATTGCATCGAGTTCAACCTGTGCGCAAATTTTGAAGGAGATTGGAAGAGTCCACCCTCCCGGCCAATATCGATCTGAATATCAATGTGAACCTGTTGCTAGTTTTACAGATGTTATGGATTAATTGTCCAAAGCTAGAAGTACAGTGGCGCGATTTGCAACTGGTTCACATCCGGCGCTGTTGGGTCGCTTTTCCGATGATCACGTGGTGCTGTGATTAATAGTGTTATGCCTAATAGCTTTGTCCAGTAATAATGAGAATGGGAGATGAGGAAGTTAGCAAAAGCCTTAAAGAGGCTCTCTTGGAAGCCATGAGTGGTACTCTTTCATCTATGGCTGATGTCAGGAAGGGTGCCGAAGAGAGGCTGAAGGCGCTGGAGATTACTGATGGTGGGTGCTTGCCGATACAAATTTGTTTCGGCATCATTTTTTTTTGTTGCGAATCGTGAGATCTGCATGCTGATAGGGAATGCACATTTTCTATATTTGCGACATACCATTTCATACTCGGGGAAGGTGCCAATTTTTCAGATTTAGTATTTGCTCCCTAGATTATAGTGCCAAGCATGCATTTTAAGATGTCCTGATTGTTTTGATGGAGAAATGGGTCACTGAAGGATAATGGATTTAAAGCAAGCAAATTTTCCCAGCAATGTGAAGTTTTTATCATTTGTAGGGTGAATGGCAACATACTGTGCTGATGTTTATTTTGTAAATTGAAATTGGGTATTGTGATGGTAGATATACAGGGTAATCTTCAAGTGGTATCCATCACATTTTCTATATATTAACAATGTACATGTGTCACCATGAGCTTACTGCCAATCATATGTTGGTGATGTCACTCTGACAACCTCCAGTTGGGTGCACTGAATGAACCCGGGAGCATCACCAATGATATTTCAAAGGGGTTAATGTGGTCCACATTCAGGGCATCATCAGAATAACCTAACCTATCCTAACACCCCTGGGCTCATTCAGTGCACCTAACTTAAGATTTATGAATAAATTTTGATTATTTTTGTTGTTGTTTAGTTTTGGACTAGTGTGTTTTGAGTGTGATGCAAGTCTTGTGTCAGGGAGGAATATGGAATTAGGCTGGAAACATGCAGTTCTCTATGTGAAAGCTGCATTAAGTGTATAAAGTGTTGACGCTCTTCCTTTTTAGTATGTGGTACACCAGGTATAAATAATTATATGGGATGGGCTATATTTTTCAGGTGGATATTATGTTCATGTATTTCTTTTCCAGCTGAAAATTAATCATTTGCAAAAAAAATGTGTGGTCACATCAGCTTTTCCATATTAACACATGCCCTGGAGGGCCTCTGAACATTTTTGGCACTGGAGGGGGCAGATTCTGCCCCTCTAAGATCTCAGCTCCTATTAAGGCTAGAGCAACACAATTTGCAAGGGGGTGGGCATGACAATGAACTCTATTGTGTAAATTTCATGATCTTAGGTCAATATCTTCAAGGTAAAATGAGGCTAAAATATCAAAATTTTCTGGTTTTGTGTGGTTTGGCTTGTCATTGCTATGGATCACTGTAATTGTGTTTAAGTGCTCCAAAATTGGCATTAATGATGTTGTGGACATTTCTACTGATGCAATACAGATGCCAGATCTACCATTTGACCTCAGGTCACCCATATATGAACACTATCAGGTCATTACCTGCTCCAGTTACTGGGACTGCCATCCATTGACTGTTCTGTTGGGTGTCTCAGCACAATTGGATTCATGAAGAAAGGAGTGAAATACATGAATACAGCATGGAAATGCTTTGGCACACAATAACAAACAGTATATTTCCAGATGTATAGGGAGTAGCATGCAAAGTTATGTCAATTGCATGATAGTCATTTGCATTTATGACAACATTCCAGTTGACCAAGTTTGGTTCCATTAGTCTGTCACGAACCTGACGTGACTTGACCCTGGTGACCTGACATGACTTTTACATTATGTAGCATAACAACATGCATCAAATGAGTTGTTAGTGTTGTCAAGAACACTTCTCTTTTGCCAATATGCTGGAAGTGCATCAGTGCCAATTTTTGTGGTCTGGTGCTGCAGTTCTTGAAAAAACCAGTTGCAATTGCATTTTTTTTCTTCAATGTTTTAAAACTTTAATGGCCCCTTACTAAAAAAATAATGTTGAGCCGATGTTCATTTTTCTTGCCTTAGGCAATGCACCTGTCATTTCTAAGCAGGTACACAATAAATGGTGTGCATCAGCTGGTACAATATGGAGTTATGTACAAAAAATTGGGGGACTGGGAGGATTTCACCCTCCTCCTCCAGGGGGTATGTTAACCTGTCAGGAACTTGACCTCTGTGGCCTGACATTACTTTGAAACATCATAACATAACAATATACATCAAACAAGTATGTAGTGTTGCCAAGAACACCTCCTTTTTGCCAATATTCAGGAAGTGCATCAGCACCAACATTTGTGGTCTGGTGCTGAAATTAAAAAAAAAACGTTAATGACTAATTTACTTCCATTTCTAATTTTCCTTGTTTTTCTTATGTTAAACAACTGGCAGTCATTTCTAAGCAGGTACAGAAACAATGGTGTATATCGGCCAGTAAAATCAGGAGTTACCTTAAAAAAACCAGAGGGGTGGGTGGATTTGGCCCCCCTCTAGAGCATGTGTAAGAATACATGGTGTTAAAATACAATTCCAAAGAATCAAATTTCACCTTTATCTCCAATAATACCAGTTTTTTGTGTCCTTGAGTGATGTCAGCAACAGCTTACTAGCAGTCAGCTGGTGGTCACCTAAATAACTCATTGGTATAAAGAAATTGTGAGGGGTAATAGTTGAGGAGTACCAGTATATAGAAGCTGTGAAGAGTACCAGTATATAGAAGATGTGCTCCATTATTACTTTTGGTAAAATAACAATGGATTATTATTTTATTTTTGCCAATGCAGAATAATTGTATTCCCTCTCTTCTCAACAAAAAGAAGAGGGAATGTTTGGTGGAAAATGAGGCCTGGGTGGTGGAACATAATGTAGAATGGTGGAAAATTTTGAAAAATGACAATAGGCAGCCAATATTTTCATAATTTTCATATTTTCATCACATAATTTTCTTCAGCAGAATATTTTCTTAATGGTTTCCAAATAAGACAAACTTAACCCAGCCTAACTTTTTTGAATATTTGTTTAAGGGCACATGTGAAGAAATTCAGCTTATTAACATAAACCAACATAACCAAACATGACCCATTGGCTTGATTTATGGGGGCAAAATATGTGTGAAGCATGCATTGTGAATGCTTTAAAGCACACTAAATCCAAATATCCATAGTGGTTAAGATGCAACCAGCCACATTTATCACCATTTATAGGAGCATCCAGTGATCATGAAAGAAATGCTGAATGTCTGTGTGAATCTTATATGCATTTCTGGAAATGCCACCCTAGAACACAGCTAAGAATAAAGGTGGCTTGCAGGGGAAGAGTGGTCTAGGAGTAAGTTTCCAGTCTCACAATCAAGAGATGGTGGGTTCAAGCCTCACCTGTTGCCATTCTTTGCCCGCGTCCGATCGGCGTGAGAGATTAGCTACACTGCATGGCTCAATGGTAGATGCATCATAGAAACCAATAACCAACCAACCAAAGGCAGCTTGCATGGGGCTTTACTTGGTCATTAGTACATGCTGGTCAAGATGTGTATTGCATGAACCCATATTGCTGCATAATGTGCAGATCAATATCTAATGTATATTTAGTTTTTATTCTTAAATATCTCTTAATTTATACAGCACACAAATACTTTTGTATCACTCAAAAAGTAGCAGAAATCCAGTATGCATGAACTAAGCAGTCTACTGTTCTGCAACAATGGATTATTATTCCTGCAGTATTTACAGTATGTGTTATCTGGGCACTAAATGATCTACCATGGTCAGTGCACCCTAAACCCCTGATCACACACACACACACACACACACACACACACACACACACACACACACACACACACACACACACACACACACACACACACACACACACACACACACACACACACACACACACACACACACACACACACACACACACACACACACACACACACACACACACACACACACACACACACACACACACACACACACACACACACACACACACACACACACACACACACACACACACACACACACACACACACACACACACACACACACACACACACACACACACACACACACACACACACACACACACACACACACACACACACACACACACACACACACACACACACACACACACACACACACACACACACACACACACACACACACACACACACACACACACACACACACACACACACACACACACACCCACAGCATGTGCTAATATTTTAAATAGTGCATATCTCACCTGCATGTGATTTCCCAAAGCAATGATCAAGGAAGTAGTCATGAGGTAAGCTTCACTATGTCCAATGTATGTCCAGCCCACCCAGTAATGCTTTTTTTTGCTGTGCTCAAGGGCTTCTATACCATTGTGATTTAAGGCATTCATAAAGTCATAAAGTGTACAAACTTAAGAGCCATGGAGGCCATCTGAGTTAAGCATGCAAGAGGGAAGATACTATAAGCTTTGGCAAAGAGATGCTCAACACCCTAACCAATACTATGCCCTAAGTTCCAAACAAACTATCTTCCAACATCCTACACACCTACCAATTCCTATCCATCTCAGCATACCTAGCCCTATTCATCTCACAGCATACTCATCAAGCAAGTGTCCCATCAATGATTTCCAAACCTCATTCATGTGTGCTTAAAGGGGCCTGTACAGTGTACCTCATAGCATAAGTTTCCCCCAACCACCAGTAATCAGAACTAAAGAACAAAATTATCTGACCTAAGGAATTTGTTCACCATATTCTTTAATACATTTAATGAGGGGCCCACCACATCAGCAGGTACCCTATTCCATTGATCAACCATCCTTTGAGTGAAGAAAAAAATGTTGACATGCAACTGTGATATGCCTTGACTTGCCCAACCAGAATTAAGGACCCTTATGCAACAGTCTAAATAGAAGGGCATCATTCAGATTGATGTCATCTAACCCTTTAATGATTTTATACATTTATGTTATATCACCCCTTAATCTCCTATCCTTAAGTGAGAACATATGTAGTGTATAAACATTCCTCCATATTATAAGGTACCCAGTCTACTGATGTTCAGGGGTTGTGTGGTACACTCTTTCTGGCATATCTATATATCTTTCTATGTAAGGGTTCTATGCCTGTACAGAATATTCCTAATGCGATTGCATGTTGGTTAAGTACATATTTTTATGACTTCATTGTTATTGTTCTTGCTTCTACCCCATGCTCCTATTAATGATTCCCAGAATTCTGATTGCCCTGCTTTGTTGAGTTGAAGTGCATCTGCCATTGATTGTGAATGTGAACGGGCGGAACACAGGGCCGGTGTGACCTGGTCGCGGTGTGTGTGTGTGTGTGCCACTGCAGAGTTCGGCCGACACCTGTCCGAGCTGACGGTGGACACGGAGTGTGCGCTGCCCATGCGTCAGCTGGCATCCGTGATGCTGCGCCAGTACGTGGATACCCACTGGACGCCGGCCAGTGACAAGTTCCAGCCGCCCGAGCCCAGCGAACTCACCAAGACGTTCATCCGCCAGGCGAGTGTGATCAAGTAGTGTACAAAGCACACGTTCCATTTATGCACAGTATGATTGTTTAGGATTGACACAGTTTAAATTGTTGAGTTATGGGCGCTGTACAACTCCTGCAATTGATGCACCCTAAAACCCAAATAGCTAACTAACATGTTCCATTCACACATGGTGCACTCCTGCTGATAGACACTAGAGGGTCTAGTAGTCGGCATGCCCTTGAGCCGAAACAATCAATACATGTACTCTCGCTCAATCCCATTAGGCCAGCTGCTTCTAGATATGGGCAGTGTGTGCAAGTTCTTGTTGTCTTTTTTGTTTGTTGATATTATCACTGAAGCTACTAAAGGTATTGAAAAGCACTTGATGTGGTACTGTGCCCCATGGAGTCGTTCGGTTGTGCTATTTCCATTTTATTAATTGTTACACAACCAATATTTGCAGCAGTATTACCTTGGGGAATCCTTGGGGATTCCCCAAATTCACAATTGTATTGAGGTGTGCAAAGGAATTACGAACATGATGCCCAAAGTAGCGGTTGATGACCCCTCCCTCCCCCCCTCCCGAGACGGCGCGGGTTAATAGAAGTACCTATATTTGGTCGGAAAATACCTAAGTGAAAACATGAACTCCATCGAAATATATGTTTAAATTTCAAAGTGTATGAAGCTTGTTTGGTATCTTTTATTATATTTCAGGCTATCCCAAATCATGTATTCAAAACCGTCGGGTGGAGGGAGTGGATGGGCAGATGATTCTGCCCACCCCTTCCGGTGTACACTGTGCGCGAGGCCCGCCGACGCGCTTGTTTTTGGTGTTTCGAAGCCTTCCACTGCTCTCTATTCTCGACACACTGTCCTATCGTGAGTTGGCGTGATCTGGACAGGACCGGCGACCTGCTGTGACTGGTGGCTCCTGGCGGTGGGTTGACAAGTCTGTCGCCACAGGTGCTGCCACTCGGCCTACAGCAGCCCATCAGCAAGGTGCGCGCGTCGGTGGCATACGCGCTGTCGTCGATCGCCCACTGGGACTGGCCCGAGCAGTGGCCCCAACTGTTCGACATCCTCATGGCGTGCCTCAAGAGCGGCGACGAGCACGCCGTCCACGGTGCCATGCGCGTGCTGACCGAGTTTTCACGCGACCTGACCGATGCACATGTATCGCACGTGGCGCCGGTCCTGCTGGCAGAGTGCTACCGCATCTTCGTCGAGTCAGATGTGAGTGACTGGGCCGCAGCCGATGAATTTCCCTCTTCAAAACTTTGGACATGGATATTCGATGTTTTCCGCCCTGACACGTTTAAAAAAAAAAAATATAAAGAGCAATGTTCTGGGCCCAGATTTATGTATATTAATCCATGGATATTTTTCGGGGGACTAGCAATATTTTTTTTTAGTCACGGTGCGATTTTGCGACCATGGTGCGTTCTTTTAGTTAATCAGGGTGGGAGGCTGCAGCCTGACTTCGGGGGTCCTGGATATTTTTTTTCAGCCACGGTGCAGTTATTTGTGGCACATTTCCTCAGAGGGCAGAAATTGTCCCCCTTTCCTCTTTCAACAGGCCTCTTCTCTAGAAAGGAATTTGTGAGGCCTACACGGCACTTTTTCTGGAACAACTTTTTTTCAGGACCAGCAGATACCATGGACTGAGATCGAGATCGAGACTGACGTAACTTTTGAGAGACAGACATATACTTCCAGACAGACAGACAGACAGACAGACAGACAGACCAATACACGAGCACACAGGACGCTTTAGGCTGCAGGGTCGTTGTCCGTTGCTATTCTATTCAAGTTAACTCGCCATGTACTGCTAGCTACGCCCATTTTAGCCAATGCTTCTCGGAATGCATTCTTTGACCCACCATGCCATGCTATCTACCTATATGTGCCACTTCACCTTCGTTACACGGCGGTGTCCGGCATCTGACACTATGTGTTGGACAGAGGTACTCGATCCGCACCCGGAGCCGCGCGGTGGAGATCTTCCATACGGTGGCGGCGCTCATCACCGCAGTTGCCGAGTTTGACCGGAACTTGGCCAAGAGTCTGCTGGTGCCAGTACTGCCAAAGTTCACCGAAGCGCTTGTCAAGAGTCTGAGCGTGCCGTACGGCCAGACGTCGGACTCCGGCCTGAAGATGGAAGTTCTCAAAAGTGAGTTGATGCATGCAGACTCGCTGAGCTGCCGCTGGTTCGTGTTGTACCGACGTGATCTATGCTGTTTCAGTGTTTTCGACATCGAGAGACGACCTGACATTCACAAGTTTCGTAAAAGCTATCCTGAGCCTATTTTGGCGATGAGTAAAATGCGACTACAATCGTATAATAGTGTCGCGTTTTATCCATCGCCCAACTATGCCGAGGATAGCTTATGCAGAGCATCATCTATCAATGTGAGGTTCAGTCCAGATCAATAAACAATTGCATCCTGTCTAGTGTTCGCTGTGATCCAACTGAATAATTATATGTTGGAAGTTATTCACCAGAATTCAGCCCTGATCTTAACCAATGATAGACAAGTATCCATCATTGGTTAAGATCAGGCCGATGATAGACAAGTATCTATGATAAGCCAAGCCACGCAAAATCAGAACATTTAGCTATTTTGACCTCATTTGCCCTTGAAGACATTGACCTAAGGTCATGCAATCTGCACACAATAGAAGTTCACTATCGTGGCCATCCACCCTGCGAATTTCGTTGCTCTAGCCTTAATAGGAGCCGAGGTCTTATGGGGCGTAATCCGCCCCCCCCCCCCGTGTGCGTAATTTTCAAAGGCCCTCCAGGGCGCATGTTAAAATGTTAATCCAGACCCACCACGAGCTATTCCTGGATACTGCATTTAGATAGTTCGGCGCAGAAAAAAATGTGGGGCGACAGAAGAACTGAGCTTCACCTTTGAAATTAGTTCGATTTCGTTGCTTTCTGAGTCCGCGCAACAAGCCACGTGGAATGAAACCTACTTGGTGTAAAGTGATGTCATAGCGACAAAACGTGAGGACTAAAAAATGTAAAGTAACCTACGACCTTGAGGTATGACCTCAACTTGTCCCGGCTTGAAATGTTGCTCAAAGAGTCACCGCGGTCTATCGCTTGATAGTGGGCCTGGGTAGGCTTGGGCGAAAACGGAAAAATGCCAGGCGATGGAAGAAATCAGCCTGACCATTTACCGTGGAAATTATTTATAATGCTGAACTTGCTGATACTGCATAACAAGCCAAGTCTAATTACGCACCTTTTTTAATTAATTGAAGCCATAGCGACGAAATGCAAGGCCATCAAATAACTCAATCCAACCATTGACTGAGGTTTGACCTTGACATGATCTGGTTTTAAATGCTATTCGAGGGTTCACCACGGGCTATCGCTTGATACCAGATTTGGGTAAGGTCAGGCGGAAACGACAAAATTTCTGCCGACCGAAGACATCAGATTGACTTTTAACATTAAAGGTGAATTCGATTGCACAATTTTTGATTCCACACAACAAGCCACATCGAATTGCCACATTTTCATGGAAATAGAAACGATGGCCACCGAAAGCGTTCATCGAATAACTAAATCTGACTGTGCCCTAAGGTGTGGCCTTGACATGTCCTGGTTTGAAATGTTACTCGATGATTCACCACGGCCTATCGCTTGATTCCAGATTTGGACAAGGGCCAAAACGAAAAATAATGCGAGGCAACCGAAGAGACCGGTTTGCATATGATGAGACCTTGACCGTTAAAGCGGTCGTGAGAGCCCTGCGTAGTTACTTCCAGCGTGTTTAATACTAGCAGAAGCATTTGTGGTAATTGGTGCGAACAAACATAAAACTGTCGCCAAATGAGATTATGAGTCCGTCTCTGGCTAACACGTCTCTGAATACGGGTACGAATACGACGCCGACTTTACGTACGTTTAAGGCTGCCCAGGACGCCACTCCAAGACAATGAAGATACCCAAGGGCATGCAGAATCACGATCAAAATACGTATACAAATATATACGCAAGGAAAGGTAGCCTAGTCACATAAGGCATTCTGATTATGAATGTTTGTTGCCTTGTAAAGCACAATTATTCACCCGGACGAAAACAGAAGATGGATAAGGTTCGTGTTCTTGAAGAATGGTCGGGAATCAAACATTTATATTGCTTGCCGATTTACCGTTCCGAGATTTCACGAGGACAGATAGTCTGTGAAGCCAGTTGATTAACTAGATCGGCTGGTACCATTTGTGGTGATTTTCTTGTGGGTATATGTTTACTATATACCCGCATATTACTAAGTATAATTTTGTGGCGATTATGCTTAGGTATTGTAACAGCTGGGGATTTGGGGGACACGATAGAAATTGAGGGGGAACATCACTTTACACAAATTGGATTGACATGTCCTCCTCAGCCCCCACAGTTTAGACCCATGACAGCAGCCACGGGGAAGGGGTTGGGGTCAGGCGTACGCTGTCGAGCCAACGCATGCAGTGTCCAATCCAAGCTGTGCACGTGTCAGCAAGACCTTCATTTTGTCCATCGTTTTCCACCCAGCTACGAATCCGGGATTGGGGTTTTGGTCGAAGCGACCTTAAACTCAAATAATCAACCCAAATCCGGGATTGGGCCAAGATGTCATGCCCCGAAAGTGATTTGATTGCAGTAGATCCTTGACATTTTGTTGTAGGGAAAATGTATCCTAAAGTGCTTTGATTTTGTTCCTCTGTAGAAAACTGGATGCTGATTTCGTTCTTAGGCTATAAAGACAAGTGAAACCCGAAGGTTGTTTCCCAAATGGTATTTTTGGTGATTCTACCGAATATTTTCACTATATTAATAATTAAGTACAATGTTGCTGCGACTATATATAAGCATTTCAATTCCTGAGTATTGGGAGACAAAATAAATTCAGGGGGACGAATCGTCACTTCCAAAATTGGGGTACCATGTCCCCCCAGTCCGCCGAAAATTACACCTATAATAGCAAGTAATTTGGGTCAATATGGGGTTGGAGATTTATATGCGATAAACTTGAGCTCTTAATCTGAAAAAAGCACACACAAGTGCCCTAGAACTAGCTTTGACCCACACTCATCCCATGCGCCTGTGTCGATCTCTGATCAGTAAAAGTAAATGGGACTAAGAGTTCACCAAAAGTTGTCCAAACCGTTAATTCATAGGGTTACTTTGGGTGTTGAATTCGAATTCAGCTTTCATCCGTATGCTCTAAAGCGCAAAATGTGTTGATAACCCCAAAGCCAATATAACATACACCCTCCGTAACTTAATCTGATCTACACAGGGGCACGCTTTTGGATCACACCACCCATCAATGGACTTCAAATTGAACGAAAAACATGGAGATATTTATTTCATAGGGGAATCACGCAGAGTTTGCTTCCACACCTGACAAGTGCGAAATATGCCAAACTAGTTACCGAAGCATCGTCACAGGTGAGCAACGTGATATTACATCACACATTTTACGCCAGGCGCAATCTCCTCAGGGGAACACCACCGATTGAGAAAAATCGAAATTTGTATGGCAGAAGCCATCGAAAAGTTACCTATGCAGGAAAGGTAGCTGGCCGGTCAACTAATTCTACCCTGATAGACCCACAACACATACAGCACAGCAATACCTCCGAGCTGATTGCACAACTTACAGCTCTCCTTCAATCCCTTGGAGTGCCCCTTAGCTTACCCGTCAAGCAAGGTCAGCCAACCCAGCGCGACGCCGAGGCGACTGAGGTCTCACCATTCAGGAGTGACTCAGTTCATTCATCAGAGGGCCCCTCCCGATCAACACCCGAGGGAGAGGTGTGGACGCTGGTTCAACGGCAAAAGAGGCCTCCTCGGTCCTTGCCACCCAATTCCAACCCTTCCCATCAATCTTCAAATCCCCACCTACCTCTCTCCTTCCATCCTCCAATCTCCCCTCGCCTTCCACACATACTGCCACCTCCAGACCTAGCCCTTCCACGCCCCCCTGCCTGAACCTCCCCTCCCTTACGTCAACCTGCAGTCCTCACCCTCCACCACCCCCACCCCCACTCAGCCTATCCCTGATCCTTCCGAAGCCACTCCTGCTCGGCCAACCGTATCAGTTTCTGTGACCTCCCGTCGAGTTCCAGTGGTGGCACCCTCGGCGACTAGACCAGGACCTGCTGTTCAGGTCCATTCGAGAGCCCCCACATGGGGGGGTCTGGCCGGGCTGCTCGGACTGGTTCCAGAGACCCCTCGCCGTGCGCACGGGTCGGACAGTCTCCGAAATTGACACCCCCCAACTTCACCATCTAACAGTGTCAGTCGGCTGTCCACTGTAGATAAAGGGAAGGTGATGGGTCCGCCTCCCATACCACCACGTGTTGACGAAATAGCGCCACACCTTACTGCTCCCCCTGTGATGGGACGCAAGCGGCTGTCCCCGTGGACACCATCGCCACCAGGCGGGGGAAACCCAAGATCTCGGCAGAGATCGGCCACGGACCCAAGGACCTCAGAAGGTGAAGCTGGGAACAGGTAACATGTAACTTCTCTTAGTCACCCACATCTTTAGGTTACTATTTCCATCTTTATATTTTTTGGCGTATGAGTTTTATTCTGCAATGGAACTGCAGATATTTCAGAACCAGTATCCACGACCTCCAAACCATTTTACACTACCGAGTACCATCAGTAGTATATCTCCAAGAGACTAAGCTTTCCCCTGGTGCACAATTTAAATGTAAAAATTACTCGCTGCTGCGTAAGGATGCTACTCCTCGCACGGTGGCTCATGGCGGTGTGCTAATTGCCGTACACAATTCTGTAGCATTCACACATATACCTCTCCCCAAATATTCAGGGTGTCGCTGCCCGTGTGATAATAAATCACTGAGCCATTACTATATGCGGCATTTACCTCCCGCCTACCGGACCGTTTCCACTTTCTGAACTATCTGAAACTATGGTTCAACTTACCCCACCGGTGATGGTGTGTGACGATTTTAATGTTCTGGGGCTGAACCATGATTTCTAGCCGTGGGCGCGCAATGGAGCGTTTCATACTCGATTTTCCTCTCTGCATTCTTAACACGGGAACACCAACACATTTTACATTACCGACAGGACAAACCTCAGTACTGGACCTCACCCTCTGCAGCCCAGAAATTGCACATTTATTAGAATGGTCTGTAGACGATGATACACACAACAGCGACCTTACCCTGTTTACTTCCATTGCATTAGTCATGTTACGGTAGGCCGACGACCCTCAAAATTGCTACTTCACCGAGCCGACTGGGAGGGCTTCCAATCAAACCTTGAGAGAACACTCAGTGGCTACTCGGTTGAATCAGTTATGTCCTTGGAGGAATTCACTACGGCGACTCTAGAGAGTGCTCAGCGGCATATCCCACGCTCATCGGGAACGTCGACTAGAGTGCCAGTCCTATGGTGGTCCGATATCCGACAGATATCCGATAAAGCGGGCGTTTTGCACATTTAATAACAGTAGTTGCACATACAATGTAATAGTTTTTCGCAAAGCACGAGCTTTCGCTAGACGAACTATCGCCGAGGCGAAACGAGACTCATGGAAGGCGTACGTCAACACGTTGAATCGCTCCACATCTTTGTCAACTGTATGGTCTCGAATTAAGTGCTTCTCTGGAAAACACGCCCCACTACCTCTACCCGTCTTACACACTGCCGGACAAGATATCATTGACTCAGTAGAAGTGGCCGACAAAATAGGATATGCGTTGTCCGCACGCTCGGAAAATACTAGTAACGAACGATTTCTAAGATAGAAGGCTCGGTGCGAAGAACGCCCCCTTGATTCTTCCACTTCAGACATCCTCGACTACAACGTACCATTCTCGATCTCTGAATTAACTGCAGCAATTAGCACACTCAAGAGTGTGGCAGAGGATTTGGACACACTACATAATGATATAATCAAACATATTCCAGCGACCGCTATATAAATACTCTTGGAAGCCATCAATGAAATGTGGAAATCAGCCACATTTCCATCTTCGTGCCCCCCCGATGAGGCACCACCTTTACGCGGTGGGGGGGGGGATTGAGTGCCCCAATGACCCGGCGACCATCATACCGGTGAGGGGTGAGACCAGGAGTGCCTCACTCGTCCTTCCATCCATACGCTCCAATTCCAATTCCCATATCATACCAACATCCATGTCCTTCACGTGACCCTGCAACACCAACTATCCCTACTATGAGCCGGCAGGACAACTTCCCCGGCCCTGCCCACCAGATCAGTTTTATCGGGGTAGCCGCGCCCCCTTGGCCCGTCCCCCGGGGTTGACGGAGTCCTGGAGGTTGAGGTTTCCCGTCGCACAGTGCTAGTTGTGACGGTGGACCAACACACCTCTTTGGTCCTGATATCCCGGAGGGGCGGGCGGGCCCGTGGGGCCTCACGCGGGTCAAGTGGCAGGTCGCCTCGGGCAAGAGGTGGGCGGCGCTGGATCCTGGTCGGGGTGGTGAGTCTCTCTCTCCCGGCCAGGCGAAGGCGCCGCCTGCCCCGTATAGCTCCTCGGGCGCCTGGCGACCTCCCGTTCGCGTGACCCAGGCGTCCCCCCCCCCCAGTATGGCCCCTTAGGGGTGGGGCGCCCGAGGAGCCGAAACCAGGAACAGCGCATGGCACCGACAACAACAAAGAACATTCCTGGTCCCTCTCGAAGAGACCAGACAAAAGGTTCATCTGATCCACGCGTACTTATCTTTCGAGGTAAGACCAGGTCCCTCGCCTCGTTATCACCATTTCAGAGGCGAGACAGATGTGATAGGTTTGGGAAAATTTTACGGTGTGAAAAATTAAAGGATGGCGCCTTAGAGGTAGAATTTGGACAGGCAGGAGAGGCGGAGAGCGCATTGGAAGTGTCGGAATTTAGATACAGCGTCTGGAAAAATCACAGTAGGTCAGACGAGATTATTCCGATCACCATTGAACCTCACAAAACAAAAAATACTTCGCTGGGCATCATCAACTGCTTCGACTTGAGGGACGTGCCGGAGGACGAGCTTGTAGACGGTCTGTCGGAGTTTGGAGTGACTGGGGCAAGGAAGATGAAAGCAAGGAGGGGCTCTGAAATGATCACAACAAACAATGTAAAATTAACATTCAGTAACACAGATATTTCGCCTGAAATTCGTGTAGGTTACGTCCGCGTAGAAGTCCGTGTGTTTCTCCCGAATGCCTTGAGGTGTTTCAATTGCCAACAGTTCGGCCATACCAACAAATTCTGCCGAAATCGCCCTGCATGTGCCAACTGTGCGTTGTACGAACACACTAGCGACAATTGCACGTCGGAAACACCCTTTTGTGCGAATTGTAGCGCAGGTCAGGACCCACACACTTCTTCCGACCGAACTTGCCCGACTTACATCAGAGAGAAAGATACAATTTACATCAAACACACGCAAAAAGTATCGTTTCGCGAAGCAGGAGATCATTATGAACAGACCCATCCAAAAATATCCTAGGCATCCAAAGTTAAAAGTAACATGTATTCTTCACAGCACACACAGCCCGACAGAGCAACTGAGTTGGTCGCACAATTAACTGCCCTTCTTCGCTCCTTTGGAGTGCCTCCTGCGGCGCAAATGAACCAAGGCCAGCGAGACCAATTCCACACGGATGCGACAGAGGTTCCACCGTACACAAGCACTGCCGTCCGACCATCGGAGACCCCCTCCCGACCAACGCCCGAGGATGGGGCGTGGACGCTGGTCCATCGTTCAAAGAGGCCTCCTCGGTCCTCTCCGCCCGGTCCCAGCCCCTCTCCATCTCCCTCGAAATCTCCACCTCCCATTTCCCATCGGCCCTCCAATCCACCCTCGCTTCCCGCACGCACCACTACCGCATCCAAACCCAGCCTCTCCACCTCCTCCCTACCTGACCATTCTCCCCTTCCCATGATTCATGCCTCTCCCCCACCCTCGTGTTCCACGTCCGCACCTGCATCGCCGCCCCGACACAACCAATGACCAGTAAAAATTCCGGATATTAATCTGCATTACCAAGAGGTTGAGATACGCGCCCGCGAGACGAAACGAGCGCGGCTCGCTGAACTGGAAAGGGCCCGCGAGAAAAGCCGCCAAGGAGCCGAGGCGGCTGCACCACGAAGGCCGGCAACCCCATCGCCACGGCGGCGAATAGAGGGACCGGCTCCGTCCATCAATCAAATGGGTCCTCCTCCACCCCCTCCCGTCTGGGGCCTCAGAAGCGAGGTCTCCCACCATCGAGCTCTCCACCGGGGGAGGGGTCACCACGTTCCCGCCCGAGGACTCAGTCCCTTGGGCCCAGTCAGCCCGAAGCTCGCGGGTTACCTCCGGATTTGAGGGCGGGAACAGGGGAAACCTAACCCTCACTCGTTTCCCTCGTTTTTAGTTCGCAACTTTCATCTTTATATATCTGACGTATGAGTTTTATTCTCCAATGGAATTGTAGAGGGTTGAGATCCAGCCTCAACGACCTCCGAACCATTTTACATTTGCGAGTACCATTAGTAGTTTGTCTCCAAGAGACTAAGCTTCCCCCTAATGCACGTTTTCACCTGAACAACTACTCTGTGTTACGTAGGGATGTTACCCCTCACACTGTAGCACATGGAGGCGTCCTTATTGCTGTGCACAACTGTTCCATTCCAGCAAGTATCTTTTTCTTCAAATATACAGTGTATCGCCACGCCGTTACCATAAGTGGGAATCTCCCGCCGGGCGAGAGGTTCCCACTTTCTGAGCTCTCCCAGATGGTGGGGCAGCTCACTCCACCGGTAATGGTATGCGGCGATTTTAACGCCCACCACCCTCCCCGGGGCTCAGCCACTACGACGAGCTGTGGACGTGCAGCCGAATGTTTTGTTCGAGATTTTCCACTATGCGTACTTAACACAGGAAAGCCAACCCATTTTGCATTGACAACTGGGCAGACCTCCGTGCTGGATCTTACCCTCTGCAGACCAGAACTTGCACCCTTTTTAGAATGGTCCGTAGACGATGATCCACATAACAGTGACCATTTCCCTGTTTGGTCTTGTTTTATTAACCGTGTTTTCGTAAGCCGACGACCTTCCAAGTGGATCTTTAACCGGGCCGATTGGGATGCGTTCCAAACAAATCTTGAGAGTAGACTCGGAGACTACTCCAGTGAACCCGGTGTTTCGGTGGAGGCATTCACGACGGCAACTGTGCAGAGCGCTCAGCGGCACATCCCTCGTTCTTCGGGAACTTCAGTTCGAGTACCCGTTCCGTGGTGGTCGGAAAAGTGCCGGGAAGCGTTGCGTGCCAGGAAGAAGGCTTTTCGCACCTTTAATAGAAATAGTTGTACGGCAAATTTAATAGCTTTCCGCAAAGCACGGGCATTCGCTAGGCGTACTATCGCTGAAGCGAAACGAGACTCATGGAAAGCCTACGTGAACACATTTAGTCGATCCACCTCACTGTCATCTGTATGGTCCCGCATTAAGCGCTTTTCTTGGAAGTATACTCCACACCCACTTCCCACTCTACACGTTGCCGGCCGGGATATCATTGACCCGGAAGAAGTAGCGGATGAAATGGGACGAACGTTGTCAGCACGGTCGAAAAATAGTATTAGTGTACGTTTCTCGACCTACAAGGCTCAATGCGAAGCACGCCCCCTTTACTTTTCAACCACAGATCACCTCGAATACAACATTCCATTTTCTATTTCAGAACTGACTTCAGCAATCAGCACTCTGAGGAGCGTTGCAGAGGGTCCGGATTCATTCCATAATGATATTATTAAGCATCTACCACAAACAGCCTTAGGTATTCTCCTGAATGCACTAAATGACATATGGACAAGGGGCACATTTCCTCCTTCCTGGCGGGAAGCAATAGTGATGCCCATATACAAGCCAAATAAAACCGGTACAGACCCATTGCATTATCGCCCAATCTCGCTCAATTGTTCCTTATATAAGCTGTTCGAAAAAATGGTCAATGTCCGATTAATGTGGTTTCTAGAACGTAACAATCTCCTCTCTGTGACACAGAGTGGTTTCCGAAAACATCGCAGCACTTTTGACCATGTTTTGACACTCGATTATGTTGTGCACTCTAGTTTGAAGAAGAAATGCCACACAGCTGCGATATTTTTCGATATTGACGAAGCATACGATACTGCGTGGCGACATGGTCTTGTCATGAAGTTGCACTTCATGGACATCAGAGGCCCTATGGGGTTTTTCTTGACGAATTTTTTAGCTTCCAGAACTTTTCCTGTCAGGGTAGGAGGTTTCCTCTCTGATACATTCCAGCAAGTGGACGGAGTTCCGCAGGGAAGTGTTTTGAGTGTCGCATTGTTCGCCATTGTCATCAACGACGTAGGCTCCTCGCTACCAGCTTCCATAGGAAAAACACTATTCGTGGATGATTTTGCCGTTTCGTGTTCTTCGCGTACTGTACGCGCGGTAGAGAGGCAACTCCAACTTACTGTCCGGAAGGTGCAGAATTGGTGTGACGAAACGGGCTTCGCCATGTCAACATCTAAAACCGTTGCTGTTCACTTCTGCTGCAAACGCTCTTGCACGGATCCAGTGATTATGATGAATGGGAACCGCATTCCTTTCAAACCGGCTGCAAGTTTTTAGGTGTGTGGATTGACCGTCGACTTACATATAGAACCCATATCAACTATCTTGCCCAGAAATGCGCAAAAAGGCTGCAAGTTATGAAAACCGTCTCCAGGTGTTCGTATGGGGCAGACAGACATGTCTTACTTCTTATCTATCGATCTCTCGTGCGCTCTAAACTTGACTATGGATGTTTTATTTATGACGGAGCGTGTGCCACCTCCAAGCGTTGTCTTGATGTCATCCATAATTCAGCTCTTCGCATCGCTACTGGAGCCTTTCGCACCTCACCGGCTCAATGTGTAATGGCAGAAGTAGACGAGCCACCTCTTGCGTTGCGCCGTAATTTACTGGGCGCGAGATACGCGTGCAATGTTGCTCAAAGCCGGAATCATCCAGCCTATCAGTGGGTATTCTCCAGAACGCCAGGAACATGTCGCAGGGCCCATCAGGGTGGATTACCGTTTTCTATTCGCATGGCTTCCATCCTTCGTGACTGCAATATCAGGCCGCGTTGTTTAGCACGTGTTGCTACGCCGAGCACTCCCACATGGCACGTTGTCCCAGTGCAAACTGGTGTGACTTTATCCTGCTCGAGGAAAGGACATGTACACCCGGAGGAACTCAGAATACTGGCTTTGGAAAAAATACATGAATATCACGACTTCTCGCGAATCTACACAGACGGTTCAAAGTCAGTATCTGGTGTTGGATGTGCCTACGTCAGTCGACACAGTGCAAGATCTTTCTGTTTACCGACGTAAGCATCGTTTTTTACCGCCGAATTGTATGCGATTCTCCAAGCCCTCTATTTTATACAGGAAGACCGGTCCACAAAGCACGTGGTTTTCACAGACTCCTTGAGCAGTCTCCTCGCATTGACAATTTTTAACCAGGATGACCGGCTTGTTCGTAGGATCATGAAACTCGTGAAATCCCAACGTGACATCGGCAGAAATATCGTTTTCTGTTGGATTCCTAGCCATGACGGACTCGCGGAAAATGAGGCTGCTGACATAACCGCCAAAAACGCAATCAACAATGGCCGTGTAGTCCATCTACGGCTCCCTCCAAGGCACCTATACCCTACTATACTGTCAAATATACGGTCAGAATGACAACGAGCCTGGAACTCGAAGTGTACTAAGCTCAGGGTTCTAAAACCGACACTAGGAAAGTGGCAATCCTCGCACCGAATCAAACGACAGGAAGAGGTAGTACTCTGCCGATTGAGAATAGGTCATACCTTTGCAACACACAGCTATATGCTGACGGGTGATGACCGACCTCTATGCACACGCTGTTCTAATCCGCTCACTGTGCACCATGTTTTAGTAGGCTGTACAATGTTAGGACCACTACGACGCCAAATTTTATGACCGCTGAACGCCGACACTTCTTTACGTATGCTAATTGGGAAAGACTCTGCTGTCGTGGCGTCTGGGAATATTTTTACCTTCCTTCGGCAAGCTCGCCTAGAGGTGATGTACTCCCACCCGTGATTATTAATAAGCCATGATAGTAGCAGCGTATATTGAGTATAATACAGTTATGGGCGCAAAATGACCCTGGGTGTCGACGCGCCCCTAAGCCCCAATCCACCACCACCACCACCATCTTCGTGGCGGGAGGCAATTGTTGTGCCTATACGGAAACCAAATAAATCTGGGGAGGACCCACTGCACTACCACCCCATCTCGCCTACCTGCTCGCTATGCATACTGGTTGAGAAAATGGTTAATGTCCGATTGATGTGGTTTTTATAACATAACAATTTGCTCACCATGATACAGAGTAGCTTCCAAAAACACCGTAGCACATTTGACCATATTCTAACACTTAACTCCATGGGCGCTAAATGACCAACCATGGTCGATGCGCCCTAAAACCACAATCACACACAACACTTAACTCCATCGTGCGCTTTGGGTTTATGAAACGCCAACATACAGCTGCATTATTTTTCGACATTGATGGCGCATTTGACACGACATGGCGTCACGGTGTACTGATGAAGTATGGGTGTCGGAGGCTCCATGGGGTTCTTCTGGACACACTTTTTAGCTTCCAGAACGTTTCGTGTTAGAATAGGCCGCACACTATCTGACACTTTTCCACAACTTAACGGAGTCCCGCAGGGAAGCGTATTAAGTGTAGTATTGTTTGGTGTCGCTATCAATGATGTGGCTACATCACTGCCGACTTCCGTAGGCAAAACGCTATTTGTAGATGATTTCGCCGTATGGTGTTCTTCGCGCTCTGTTCGCACAGTGGAGAGACAACTCCAGCTGGCTGTCCGAAAGGTTCAGGGTTGGTGTGATGAAGCAGGGTTCGTCATGTCCACGTCTAAAACCATCGCTGTGCACTTCTGCCGCAGGCGCTCTTGCACCGACCCCATTATTATACTCAACGGGCACCACATTCCATTCAAGCCTGCCGTCAAGTTTCTAGGTATATGGATGGACCGCCGACTAATGTACAGCACTGTAACAGAGTCCGGAATCTCAGGAATGCCCATCCTGCATCCGGCCGATAAACGTACCACACACACCGGAACTGGCCTATCTGTGAACTCATCGGAGAATGTGGCCCTATCAAAACGTGGCATTCCCCACATACCCAGACAGCTGCCTCCGGCCGGAAGAGCTCCATAACCTGGCAGGTTGCTATGCCAACAGCCGCCACGCCCCCCACAGCCCTCGTCTGCATGGAAGCCAGTGGCGTCGCCCGCCCGGTGCAAGCACGTGGCACCTTTTGACCCCGTCACGCCCCCCGAGCAATGGCCGCTGTCTCGACTGACCAATCATGGTCCGGCATACAATATAACCTACTGCGCCGCGCGAGTTCACCAATGAAAACGCTGCTTGTTAGAAATGCTGTATAGTCTAGGCTGTGTCGTATATATACCCAGGGGCGCCGCCACGAATTTTTGGCTGGGGGGTCAGGATCCACAGTTCAGCAACGACCTATGGGGTCCAATGTCCGGTGACCGGGGGGTGGGGGGATGGAGAGAGCAAAGCTTGGTGTGTACAGCCAACCAGTCAAAAAGATAAACTAGGAACACTTTATGCTTTATCCATGAATAGCAACTCTGCATTGATAATCATAGCAGCTTTTCTACAATTGCCCCGGATTCGGCGACGAGCGTAGCGTTCCCCGACTATGGCAACATTTTCGGCATTCAGAAGCGTAGACTTGACTGTACATCATCGACTGCATCAGCGACACCGATGCGGACTAGATTAATTCAGCAACTGCCACGAGGAATTCATACCTACAAACATATAACTGTTCATGAGGAATGAAAGCAAAATGCTACAACGTTCTTCGAAACACAAATTGGCGCTCCCGTCCCAGGCAAAGCACAAAATCAGGTAATGTACCGCGACACGTCGGCAGTTCAATCAAGCAATCTGAAATTAGAGGACTCATAAACAAACTGGAGCTCCCGCTGCCGCCGTGACACACGCGTGCCACTCGCCAGTCCTTTACGCGAGCCCGAACACCCGCTCTCGCCCAGGGTTCTGACGGATGAAGGCAGCCGCGACCTGGTCGACATCCTCGCGAATCAGGCGGTCGCGGTGGACGTGGCACACAGCTACCGCGTTGAGACGCGCCTGCCCCATTGTGGCGCGCAGCCATGTCTTCAGCCGGCGGAGCGCACTGAAGCTGCGGTCAGCCGTTGGTTATTGGTTTTACGACACATCGACCGTTGAGTCATGTAGCGTCGCCAATCTCTCACGCCGATTGGTCGCGGGCGAAGACTAGCGACAGGTGAGACTCGAACCCACAACCTTTCGATTGTGAAACGAGCAACTTACCCCTAGACCACTCGTCCCCTTGCGGTCAGCCGTGGCGGAGCTGGCCGGCAGGGTGAGGAGCAAGCGCGTCAGCTTCAATGCGTCCGGGAACATCTTGCGTGTGGGCTCATCCAGGTTTTGGATTATATCTGCCGCTTCTTCGAGGCTTTTCGGCTGCCTGTTTTTAAACAGGACGCGCAGCTGCGGCGCCATGTTAGCAGCTGACAGCTCCGCTGACTAGGAAGAGCTGCTCAGAAACTCTCTTAGGCCTGCGGCGCCGCCGTCAGCCAGCAGCGCCTGCTCCGCCTTGGCGTGATGCTTGACGCCTTCCTGGTCCAGGCAGTCACTCAGCTGGATGCAGGCGGTGTCGATGACCAGCAGCAGCTCTCGCCGTAGGTACTGCTGGATGTTAGCTGGCTCGTCTGGTTCACCGCCGTCGCCGTCGGCGTTGCTGGCTGAGGCGCGCTTCTCCCGCGGCAGCACGATGGGCACGTCGCAGCCTGATCCCTTCACCTGCTGCAGGCATTCCTGGATGGCTTCGTCCGCCCCGTCGCGCTGAGCCTGCAGCTGCTCAGCGCGACAGACCGACTGCTGCTCGTGGCCGCCGACCTTGGGCCGTCGACGATCACGGAGTAGCAGAGGTCGCCGGCCGCACTGTCTTGGATCTCCGTGATGATCTCTCGCAGCACCTGATGACTGGCGAGCAGCAGCAGCTCATTCTGACAGTCTGAATGCGTGAATCACGCCCGTCTTTGCAGCCACTGCTGTAGCTCGGGGCAGTCGGCGGCTCGCAGCTGCAGCAGCTCGATGAAGTTGCCCTGGTCCTGTTCATGCCCTCTGAGGGCCAGACCCTGTCTGCCCAGGTACACGAGGCTGGCGATTATCTTCACAAGGCAGGCCCTGTTGGTCTGCTGCTGGCGCTGATTGGCCGTCTGAATGACGTCTGCGATCGGGCGGCTCGCAGTTGGGAGGTTGTCCCCGTGATCTGTGGAGATGGCGTGCTGCTTAAACTTCTCCAGCGCCTTCTCCAGTTGTTGAAGCCGCCAGTCCAGAAGTCAGGTTTTTGAGCTGGGTTGGCGGTGCCACGCCCGTGCGCGCGGACGCGGTATAAACAGAATACTTTTCCATGGACGGGGTCGAAGTGCAGCCATGGGTACTGATGGTGCCAGTGATCATGGAAGACCACAGTCTTGCCTTGAAGCACCTGCTTAGCGATAGTCTTAGCTGGTGGGTGATTTGGCGTCTCTAAATCCAGGAGGCGCCATGGTGACTGCTGCGGCAATGATGTTGAGTCACGACTGAGACCAGGATCTGGAAGAAAAGGAGGAGGAAGGGCATACAAATGGCCAGAAAATGAATGTGTGGAAAAATCACTCGCGTCGAACGCAAGTTTTGGACGACCAGATGGTGTTCCTTCATTGACCACTGGTTTCACAACTCTAGCTATAGCTCCAGCACAACTCCAGCACAACTCCAAAGAAAACCCCAAGAAACTTTGCGAGCGGAAAGCCAAGAAACTGGTTGCGCTAAACCAGTTTCTCAGCTAGGAAACTGGTTTAGAGCAATTGGTTTCCTAGCTAGGAACCGGCATTGATTTGCCTCCAAAATTTGGCTCTGGACAGGGGCCTAAAATACTGTTTGGAAGTGAGATGAGTTCAAGTTTCAGAGCACTTCCAAGCAAAAACAATCCCATTTTACCTTTCCACTTTACATACATTTTATATGACGGCAAGTAGGTCCAGTTGCTCATACAAGGGACGATCGTTTCTGTGTTTCTATGCATCGCACCATTTATCAAAAAAGGGAAAAGATGAAAGTGAGAATCAATCGATACAAAAATGAAAGATCTGAAAGCGAAAATAGGGTTTCAACCCAGTGAAAAGGCACTGGGTACTAGGGGAGGGTACCTGAGGGGCCAATATCTCACTTAAAAATGGAAAAAATGAACATTTTCATATCGAGACAACAACAGCACCACAGAATGGGCGACAGGTGTGTTATGAACTCACCAGTGCAGGCGCGCTTGGAGGGTGGAGGTGTAGCAGGAGCTGAGGCTCCGGTGGAGGAGGATGACGTGGCAGCTGGATGAGGGACTAGTGAGGCTGACTGTGGCTCCTGGGAAGTGGTGAAACATATGTGAGTTGGAAAGTTGACAGAAAATGCAACAGGAGTAAGTGAGGCAGATCACATGGGGCATCTGAATTCTCCCAACTTCCCTGCCTGAGTGCACCACGGACAGTTTCGTGTACATATATGCAGCCTTCATGGCGCATGGGACTGTTTAGACCCATTCATTGGTCATAGCCTTTGGTTTCTCAACCCTAGACATGATGACAGTGATAAAACTGATCTGGTACCTACATACAGCAGTGCAGCCAGGAAATTTGTAAGGGGGGAATGGGTGGGGCTAACACAAAAGGGGCCCCGACAGTGCTAGATGGGCCCATCTCCCAGGGAGGCCCAGGCCTCTATGTCTCCCCATCAATGACTCAGCAACCAGGGGCGTGTGGATGTGGGTGCATTCCCGAAATTTTGGAGAGGCCCGGCGGCTTCCCTTCCAAAACTCACCTTAAAAGAAAAAAGATCGGATGTCCATGGTGACAGCAAGTCTCAGGCAGTAGGTGGCTATTAGGAGACACCGGCACTAAATTGTTTATTTATTGGGTAAGTCCAAGGCCCTAAAAGGAGAGGTACAGTCACTTCGGCGTTTAAAAAGCGCTGTAAGCAACACTAGTGCGCCAAGATATATGTTTTATGTATTCGCTTCCATATGCTGGGAGAAGTGTTATCCTGCATCCTGATTCATTTATGAATGCGGAAAAATCCATTGACTGGGGCTCGACAGGTCTCGAAAGTGGGCCGACAGGTCTTAAAACTGGGGGGTCAACCCCCCAGCTCTGCCGGCTGGGGAGTCGCGACCCCCCCCCCCAACCCCCTGCTCACGGCGCCCCTGTATATACTTTGTTTGAGTGAAAATAAAAGGAAAAGAGTGGGTCCCGGGAGACACAGAGACGGACGCTGGTCTGCACTGTACTGGGGTCGCATCAGTCGATTCAGTCGCGTCATCAGTCATCAGTCGCATCAGTCGCATCAGCACTGCCCGGTCGCATCAGTCGACTGCGCTGACAGCTTGAGTCAGGAAGATTAGTGACCGACTCCCACAGCTGTTTGGTTCTCGGAGCTTCTGAGCCGACGTGGCTAAAGCGCGAGCTATTCTTTACCGAAACCTGGGGTGTATCATAAACGCGCAGGTCCATTCCCAGACTACCCACGGCCAGGGTATTAACTACCTGACAGCACCCACATCAAAGATCTTGCGCAGAAATGCAATAAGAGGCTGCAGGTGATGATGACTGTCTCCAGGTGCTCGTATGGAGCAGACAAAAGTATTTTGCTTATTATGTATCGATCGCTCGCACGCTCTATAATCGACTATGGATGTTTTATATGTGACGGGGCGTGCGTTACAACGAAACGCCGTCTGGACGTAATCCACGATACAGCCCTTCGTATTGCTACTGGAGCTTTCTGTACTTCACCGGTCGGTAGCTTAATGACCGAGACTGATGAACTTCCGCTTGCGTTACGCCTTACACTACTGGGAGCGAGATACTGATGTAAGGTCGCACAAAACCGGAAGCACCCATCATACAAATGGATATTTTCAAGGCCATCGCCGCCACTCCGTCCACTCAGTAATCAGCGTGTCCTACCTTTTCTGGACGCATGGCCCCGACATTTCGTAAGTGCAATATCAAACCAGGTTCTGTGGCACGCGCTGTCACTCCGAGTCTCCCCCTTGGCAGGTCCCAGTCCAGACAGACCTTGCTCTGCCCTGCTAAAAAAGGGAGTGTCAACTCCGAAGAACTTTGAAGTCTTTCAACCCGGATAATAGGCTTGTTCAAAGGATTCTTCGCATCGTCAAATCCCTAACTGTTCTCGGCAAAAATAAGCTGGATTTCTGGATTTCTGGATTCTGCTCGATCCCTAGTCATGTTGGACTTGCTGGAAATGAAGCTGCCGATATGGCCACCAAACACGCTACCAGTAATGGCCGTGGAATTCGCCTACCTTTCCGCCAAGAGATATGTTCCCTCTATTTTTATCATATATACGATCTGAATGGCAACGAGTCTGGAATTCCAAACCCAGTAAACTGAGAGTTATACAACCAGAACTAGGATTATGGCAGTCCTCACACCGGACCTCGCGACGAGAGGAAGTGACGATCTGTTGATTGAGGATAGGGCATGCCTTCGCGACACACAGCTATATACTGACCGGTGATGACCGACCTTTGTGCCCACGGTGTTCTGACCCGTTTACCGTTTATCATGTTTTAATAGGCTGTTTATCATTAGAACCTCTACGACACCAGATGGGCGCTGTATGACCAACGCAGTCGATGCGCCCGAAAGCCCAAATAACCAACCAACCTCTACGACACCAGATTTTAGGACGTGTAAACAGCAACACTGCGTATGCTGCTAAAGGATCACTGAGGTTCTGTCGTCTGGGGATATTTTTACGTTCCTTCGACAAGCAAATTTTGATGTTATCTATCGCCGTCCCTGAATATGTTGTCTTACTGCGTACTATAGGAGCATGTAGATTACCTGTAAACACAGTTATGGGCGCAAAATGACCGTGGCAGTCGACGCGCCCCTAAACCCCAATTCATCATCAAGAGAGGGGGAGAAGAGGCTGCAATAGATCGTTCCTGTGGGAACGACATTATGGAGGACGCAGAGGCACAGCCAAGGTGGTAGCTCCCTCTCCCTTAGCAAACAAAAATACACCAGAGCAAGCAAGAAATTGTGAGATGTTCCAGGCTTTAAACCATAAACTTTTGCTTCGCTGAACGCTTTCCCCTTTTCGAAACATTTTCACCGGGGAGCGATTCCAAAAACCAGGAATTTGGTCGGGAACTGTCAATTTAACCCTAAATTATTGGCTTCTTAGATGGTTTGCACAATTTTCGTCCCAAGCTAACATATCAACAAAGGCTCCGCTTGATCCGCCAATGGGCAAAGTTATCCGAATGAAGTGACCGTAGCTTTAACTTCAGATCCCACACGAAAGATCACTTTAAATGAATTTTAGCAGCGACGTAGAGTAAAGCGTGATGTGCACCAGAACAGTAATGTATTTGAAGCATTAATAGTTCGGGAAAAATGACCAGACAACTTACGAACATGTGCTCTAGTCATACCTACATCAGTGAAGTGTCACGATGCCGCGCCTAGCCTTGAAGATTTGCTTTATTTTAAGAAGTCTGGTATTTAGCTATAGTAAGCAGTTTGACATAAGATCGTCAAGTGGGTGCGACGCCCCTTTGCTCGCGCAGGGGAGGGCGCAGCACCCCAGCGCCACATACGTTCCATCGTCCATGCTGCCAGACTACAGACATGGCATCGCAGCCACTGTAGCGGAACCCTTAACGTTTTAGGAACACCTCTGCAGTCTGAAAAAGAGCACCCCAACCATTGTAAAGGCAATTACGCATTGTGCAGAGTGGCTCCTAGCCGTTAGTGACGCCATCAATCTGCAGAGTGCCACCCGCGGCACTGCTAAGAGCATGCATAGGGACACCCCAGATGTTGTAGGACATCCATGAAGTGTGCAGTGAATATTTCAGCTGTTGTAGGGGCACCCCATGCGGTTTGGAGGCACGCAGTAGTTGTTTGTGTATCCCCGAAGGGAACACAATTTCAGTAATTGTAGAGGATTCCTTGTCTTGCTGCAAGAGCATCCTGTGCAGCGCAGGGGACCTGGCCAGCAGTAATGTACCATCCAATTCCATCCCAACAGTCATGGGGCATCATAGTATCGTGGGACCTGCTGCAGATACAAAGTGCACCAAGCCAATGTCTGTTCTTTTTCGAAGTCGAACAGCAGTATGTTTTTCGAGCACCTGCTCCCATATATTTGGCAAAATGACATTTGTCATTAGGACATGCTCAGTTCGCAAATAGTATGTATTTCACTCCTTTGAGCACTCCCAGACCTTCCAATGGACCGTGTCTGAAAATACAGAAGATGTCCAGGATTTTTTTTAACAAGTTGGCCGTGCCCAAGGGTGTCATATGCAACGTCAATGCTTTAGGTTTCCGAGTCTGGTGGACAAATGTTGGTGATATTTTATGAAAATTTTACTATCTACTGCATCACACTGTCACTAGACTAACCGATATGGGCAGACATGGGCACTGTTACCAGCAGTTGTTAACCTAACCTAACCTAACCTAACCACAAAGTGGCACCCTGCTGTGCAGAAGCGGCGACAGTGTTCTGTCCCCTCGGTGGGTGGCCATAAGTCCGTAGCGCCCAGTGATGAGCTTTCATGACGAATTCCGGGATTAGCGGCGGCGGCGGCCGACATCAGCAGACCGCCTGTCGCTGGGGTGGACGGAATTTTGTATTCACCACGGATGGTCACAAAGGTGGGTCGATGGAATTTGAAACAAAGTCGCGGTCCTGCGCCGGACTACCGGATTTCCTGTCATGTTTGCATTCGATCATGCAGTCAGTACTCGCATATGCCGATTTTGGGTAGTAAATACAAAATGTCTTCCACGTGATCAGAAGCACGCGGTGAGCAGTCACCTGTTGTGCACCATAATATCGGGCGTGTCAATAAATGTCGAGAGAGATCGCAGTTCTCCACTGCTAGCTGTGCACAGCAGAGACGGCGGAATGCACGGGGCGCTGTTTCCCTTTGCGCAGGCCAGTGCGTGTATGGGGTGAGGGGGGGTGGAAGTCGCACCCCTTTGGTAAGCTCACTAAAACCATTTAGGTACTGTCACTAAATACCATGCCTCCTAAAGTTAAATATATGTATGCAATGTTCAGCGCTATATCCTGACAGGTTATGTAGTCCAAGTCTTGGGCAACATGGCGACTTCGGCAATAGGCTCGCTATAGGTCCAATTCATGATATCTGTCATCGCCTAATGAAGCAAGACCTCGGGTAGCATGTTAGCTGGGCGCACAAGTGTCCTGCCAGTAGAACCAAACACAGTCAGTTGAGTGTATCCAACCAGCTGAAATCAGTTTAAAAAAATAACGTAGCTGGAAGACAAAGGTACCCGTCTATGAGTTAAGGTGCCCATCTCTCTAATACAGTTGCTATTCTGGACAGCTGTGCGGCTTGATAATGTAGGCACCCTTCTGGGCCGTTCGGGCACCGTTATTAGCAATATGCGGAAAATTATTGGCTATATATGCTCTACTAAGATGAAAAGCATCTTTCCAGGCAGTTAGGTGCTTTGAGAATGCAGGCGTCGTCCTGTGTCAACCCGTGCTATCATCTCGGGGACATTTCAAATCTGAGATGGAACCTCGCCAGTTCACTTCAGCTCTTAAAGGTCTTGTTCTTCCGTCAAGGGCACTTTCGAATAGAATGATCATCTCAACCCTGAGACCGTCAGGCACCCTGTTTATTCCCCAGCTGCTAGAGGTCCGCTTCAGCTGAGATTGCTCTTTCCAGCTGGCGTAGGCATTCCACAGTGACACGGGGCACATGAAACAGCACCCCTGGACAGAGGTGTTGTTTGATGTATTTTGTTATTTTTGAAAGCGGTCTCTGTTTCATGACATTTTTCGTCAACCCACCCCCTTCAGAAACTTCTGGATGCACCACGGACTAATTATGCCACTGAAACGTAGCATGAGTATTACTGGACAAACCTGGGCATCCTCAAAATCCCCCCCCCCCCCTAATACAAATTATAGGTATGCTATTGGCCTTCAGCGTAAGCATACTTATTGCATGCAAGGGAACACGAGCGCCAGATTTCCTCTATTTCAGACCGGCAGCGGTCAAGGCGGAATAATCGGCCACAACACCTATTAAAGCTGGATCAGCCCCTGGGGTAATTAAACAATGAAATTGTCTATTCGTAAAACCAGTGACTCAGCTTAGAAATCGCCGACACGTGAGTTAATTCAGGGACCATCCACTCTAATATCCCCCCTTTTCAGAAGCCAAATAAATGCATGCACGCGGCCAATGCGGCGAGCAATCTACATTCTACTCAGATGTGTTGCCGCTCTGGCGGATGCGCCTGGAAGCTTTGCGCGCATCCGCCAGAGCCACCGTAGTCTACCAATGGTGTCTCCTATTGGTCGACTACGGTGGAGACGCAGAGTGAACTGTACGGCGATTATGACATGCGGTCGTCAGCTGATATTATAGGTTTTGAGCATTATAGGCTCCGAGCATTATGGGTTCTGTGCATTATAGGATTGGAGCTTTAGCGGTTTTGAAATATTAGAAGTTTCGAGAGTTATGCTTTCTGAATATTAGTTAGAACGAAGCATTATAGGAATTGAGCAATATATGTTTTGAAGCATTATAAGCTTTGAGCATTATACGTTATGGAAGTCCCCATAGGAGTAATATCAGAGGCTTTGAAGCATCATAGGATTTGAGCATTATATGTTCTGAACAAATATACGTTGCAAGCATTATGTGGTTTAAGGCATTATAGGTATTAAACATCACCCCAAGACGACTATTTAGGGGCTCTGAAGCAGTATGCGTTTTGAGTAGTATAGGTTCAGAAGCATTATAGGTTTTGAGTATTAGAGGTGTTGAGGTAGGGTATTGAGTATATGTCCCCGCAACTTGCCTCGCCTGGATCCATCACTGAGTGGGCACCAGTATGCTTTATTGAGCAGTGAATACGGAGGGGTGGCAGAACCCAGCATTCATGGAAAGAGAGCAGGCAATCCGTCAGCCAGGTTTAGCAAGGTGGTAGTGTCCACAGAACAGGACAGGCATCTGCAGGAAACATATGATGGAATTAGTTGGCCAAGTTGGGAAACACGTGAGCTGAGTGTGAAAGAACAGGACATGTTCGTTTTGTATGCAAACATTGGCAGAAATTGATACAAGCAGTCCGATTGGCCCACTCCTCACTCGAAGTCCTGGTGACGGTGATCGTTTGGTGACGGTGATTGTTTGGTGATGGTGATCGTTTGGTGACGGTGATTGTTTGGTGATGGTGATTGTTTGTGAAGGCAGGCTTGATGCGAGTGACGACAGATGGTCACCGTTGGTTTGAACAGTGTCGGCCCTGACGGCGGATGACTCGGTTGACGCACGCGCTGATGTGTTGCAGCCATCACTATGCTGGTGAAGAACATGCCGAAGCACACGGTGCAGTGGATGGGCGAGATCCTGGCTCCTGTCTGGGCGACCCTGACGTCCAGCGCCGAGCTATACGTTCGCTCTCACATAAACGACCTGGATCAGCACAACGACCCAACCGACTCCGACGGTACGGTTGGGTTTGGGGGGCCGTGGTCCTAGGGGATTGTTTTCAGTGTCCCTGAGTTGACTGTGTCGTCGGGATCCTGTGCGCGTGACTGCGTCTTCGATGTCCTATGAGGATTACTATGTCTTCGTCATCCTGTGGGTTTGGTTGTGTCCTTCGTTTATTGTTAGTTTGGTTGCATCCTGGACTTAAAGGATTTACGTACGTTATCTGGACTGTGTGGTTAGCAGCATTGGTCTTTATGTAGCTGACTGTGAACAATTTGCGACTATATGGCACAACAGTCGACGCGTCATGAAGCCAACATCCACCGTCACGAGGCTGAATTATTTGTTTTGCGGGTGTCGACGAGGTCGTGTGTAATCGATCTAGATTTCAAGGAGCCTTGCTAGTGAGTGGGGATGATTTTCTGTAACGACCAACGTGACTGGGATGCTAACATCCAGTTACAGAGTGTTGCTTTTGCAGGTCAGGTTTTGTCTTTCGAGAATCTGGTGTACAGCATCTTTGACTTCGTGACGGTGCTGGTTGAAACACCAAAGTTCCGGGCATCTGTCAAGCAAGGCCTCGACGACCTGGTGTACTACATCATTGTTTACGGGCAGATGACCGAGGAGCAGGTACGCAATAAGCAAGCTTTCTGATTGTGCTTCGTCTAGCGAATAACTTACGCTTGAAATGATCACCATGTCGTAGTAAAATGATCGAATAGTGTGTTACTAGCGTTCGTTTGAGTACCTCGACGTAGCCGGTTCATTCTCCTTAATCTGCTATTATGAACCTTCTCGACTGAACAGTGGTGGACATTGGAGCATCATATCTTGTGTGAATCTGAGGCTACCCACAATTGATCAGTTAGCTGCTAAATAGTTAACATATCAAAACAAGCTGAAAATTAATTGATTAGTCAAGGTTCTATGCCACTATTTGACAATTTTTCCAATGTGTGTGGTATTCTGTGCATCATGACTTTCATTGTGGACTTGAACTTGCGGCGTTTGTTTTCTATAGATCATCACGTGGTCGCATGACCCGAACCAGTTCGTAGAAGACGAGGACGAGGAGACTTTCAGCTACTCGGTACGCGTATCGGCCCGTGATCTCCTTGTGGTGAGTTTTGCATTGTCGATATGCTTATTATGTAGTATTTTAAGGTGTGTTTGATGCCGTGTCGGTAGCACCCCATATCTCAGAATTGTGTGCAAACATGCATATGAGGTCATCTAATGCTGCAATTCGAGCTGTCATCTTCAGCTGCGTTAGATGCTGAGCTGAGGTGCTGTCATCCTGACTGGTGTGTTCTGGGACCTATGTGTAAAATGATCGGACGAACTGTTTTTTCTTTTCTTGGGTCGTAGTTCTCAAAGTCAACTTGGAGTTTTACCTAAACACAGAATCTAAGCAAATCGAAGTAAAACTTCGCTACATAAAAAATGAATGGGCAGACATCTTAAATGCCATTATGGTCTGTCTAACAGGGTTGCAGTTCAATTAGGGAATATTTAATTTGGATGATAACTACATTTTTCTTGAATATTTTAAGAAACGTACTATCATATAATGCGGGGTAAAATGATATTAAATAGGTTTGGAACAAAAAATTGTTATATTGAGGCAATAGGATTAAAATGCTGTCCTAAAATGTTACGGTCATGTCCGTAGGTTAAATATTTAGGATAGGTTACTGGGATTAGGATAGGTTAGGCTAGGTCGCGTTGCAATACGTTGCTTCTCGCGTTTTGTCGAATTCATGTGCTGAAGCCATTTGAGAGCCGATTACATTAATGTGAGCTCGCTTCCCATGGCGGTGACTATGGCTTATACGGCCGTGTAATAATGTAATGTTCACTCCAAATCAGCTTTACTAACTGCGTCAGTGTGGTTAGTGAAGTTGTTAATATGGGCGTCTGTGAGACCAGAGGTGCGAGGTCCGGTACCTCGCGATGCCCGCTCTTCCTGCCAGGGTGAGAGGCAGGCGAAGCCATACCCTCAGCTTCTTAGTATGTCGTAAATCCACAAAGAACTGCACTAACGTTTCATTCAAGTCTATCGCTGCGTGACGAACGGGGCCTGAAACGCACACATGGTGGTGGGACAATTGATGGCATTCGACAGTGTGTTCGAGCCGTGACGGCCGCTGATCTCTGTCATCTGACCTCCAGCGCGCCTCTGTCTGACCTCTTGACTGTCCGGTGACCCTCAGAGTCTGTGTCGCGAGTTCGGAGACGAGTCGATCCGTGCTGTGTGCGCGGCGATATCGCGGCACGTGCAGGAGGCCGAACTAGCACGTCAGCAGGGCCACTCTCTCTGGTGGAAGATCCACGAGTCGTGCATGCAGTCTGTTATTGTGTGTAGCGCACAGGTGAGTCGCGCATTTCAACACCAGCGTGATGCAGTCAGCAGCGGTTAATGGGAGAGGCGGTGTGATTAAATATGTCTTCCAGCAGCAACCGCCATTCATCTAGCACTAACCTCATTATTAGCCCTGCTGACCTTCCTGAATGTAAGGAATTCTACATTTATCTGCGGGGACGAGTAGTCTAGGGGTAAGTTGCTCGTCTCACAATCGAAATGTCGTGGGTTCGAGTCCCACCTGTCGCTACTCTTCGCCCGCGACCAATCGGCGTGAGAGATTGGCGACGCTACATGACTCAATGGTCGATGTGTCGTGAAACCAATAACCAACCAACTAACCTACATTTATCTGTGGGATGGAATATGGATGCGGGTCATCTCTTCCGAGTACTGACTGTTTTGTTCGTATAGAGATTACAGACGCTTCATTCTCGCCTATCGATTTTGTCGATCGATCTACGATCTGGCTTATGTTCTGCGGTGATATAGTGAATACGATTCCGACGAGCTTATTAGCGCAGTTAGTAGGTGAGAGCCTTTGGAGCTGAGTGACCTTTGCGCGGCTTTGGTTATAGGATGACTACACATTCCCTCCATGTAGCAGTAAAGGTGTTTATATAGAAATCGCTACCTTTAAAACGAATGGTTTTGCAAGCAAGTTTGAGGAAAGTATTCGTTTACGTTGAGGGAATCATAATGTATGTGGCCTTAACGTGCTGAAGGCGGGTGACGTCTCTCAGATGTTTTCGGCTTCTGTCTTACTTTCCTCATCTGCGAGACGATTTGTAGTTGAGGTGGTGGATGGTTCATAAGATAGTTGATTTTGCCAAGGTGTTGGCGTTAGCCGACACCCTGGCAAAACTGATTTTCTTGCCAAGCCTACTCTTGCGGAAATGCACCGAGGGATCTTTACCGTGTCGGCTAGTGGGCAATTTCCCACATCATCTATCACACAGGCTGCCGCGTGTTCTTAGTAGTAGGTAGTAGCAGTAGGAAATCGCGGCGTTTATGGCGCCCTGGCCGCCTGAGTCAGAATCATTTTGAACTCCAACCGATTGGAAACATGGTGCGGTTGGTGTGCTCGACGGGTAGTGCTCTCGCAGCGGACGATCCGTGTGCGTGCGGTGTGTCAAGGATAAGCATAAAGAACCATAAGACCTTAAACTATGAGGCTAACCTGGGGGTTAGAAACTAGCTAGAAGCAAATGTGGTGTGTTAGCTGCAGAAAGTGAAGCCGAAAAGAATTGAATCCGATGAAAATGAAGTGTTTCGTTCAGTGTGCTCAAGTTTTTTAAGTGAATGAAAGTGTGATTTTCCTACGCTCTTTCAGTTTTCCATTGTACCTGAAAGTTCACATTGTCGTTCCAGTTGTCAAGCAGGGCATTAGAAACCGTCGGAAGTTACCGGGAAGTTAATTTCGCTTCACTAGTTTGCAAAGTGTTCGAGCAGTTGACCAAGGAGGATGTTCAGGTGCATCCTCATACGCAGGACCAATCTTAGCTTGTGTTTTAATGTCATTAACCATAGCATTTAGCTTCGCAAACTAAGCCTGTGATGGATAGACTCAGCATGTTTCGCTGCCTACCTGCAGGGCACACAGAGGAGCACTAAGGTACCAAACTAGCCAAACTAGGATGTCAGATCTTCCCAACAGGATAGATGTGTTTCAAGGTGCACCCTCGGAACTGTGCTGTTCGCCGTATTTGCCAATCGAGGCGCTATTATCAGAGGGAGCTGTGATTGTACAGTGAGCCGACGACATATAGGTGATGTGTGGTTGCTGGCAAAAGAGCGAAATTGCACCCGCTTGTCTCGGTCAGGGGTTAAACACAAATGTCCCCAAGGGAAATAAAGTACAGCTCAGGTCAAAGTTACCGAAAATCGCCAATATTTGCGTAACCTCCCAAAGTGTCATACTGTTCTCCGCGGTGCCACCCTAGAGCCACGCTATAAGGTTAAAAATATATACATCGCATTCGGCGGTACGCTTTCATGAGACTTCCACGCGAGCTTGCTTTGTCGTCGGTGTACTGGAATCATCGGCGGTCTCCCGTTTGTGACACCATCTGCCTGCAGCCATTTTCAGAACACTGGTCATCGCCGTGGTGTTCTCACATGTTCGTAATTGTGCTTCGGTATGCGGAAATTTATCCGAAGGAACCCTGACCGTATACAGAAAATGTTCAACTTCGGTGTTAGTGACATTCGTCCGACCCAACTTGGACCACGTTTTGATATTCGTTAGACCCAACTTGGACCACGTTTCTGACCTCCACCAGCTGTTGGGTGGTTGCCTGCATTTTTGCGACATATTTCTGCACATTATTCCTCGCTATCAAGGTGTTCAATCGCCGTGCCACGAAGTCACTCGTTTGCTTGTCTTTCTAGAAAATTGAGATCCCAGATCGAAGTAGATAGAAGACAGGGCAGATTGTTCAATGGCCCGCGCTCCAGAACCAATGCCGGAAGTGACGCTTCTGCCATCACGGCCCGTTTTTATGTAGCATACTACATTGAGTTCACTAGTATGTCTTGCGGGTGCTACACTAGGTACCTCAAGCGCCTCCTGCCTGATGCATCGTCTACTTGAGTGCTGGTGTCTTACTTATCAAGTTCGGCGTCGCCAATGTAGCCAATTTACTTGTACCTTGTGCACATTTGTTTCATCCCTGTGGATCTTACTTAGGAAATGAATAGTCACCGTAAAGCAGGTAGCCATACGATGTCAGATACAACACAAGGTTTCCGTGGATGGGTGGATTTCGACCAGGGAGATCTTGCTTAGCTAACCCGGAATTCTTGGAGTGTGTAACAAGGGGAGGTTGTCATGAACGCAAGATTATGTAGTGTGCTTATACTATGAAAGTTTTTGATGAAGTTGATAGAGTAAGATTTTAATTTATGACCTGTAGCAATACAAAATTTGTGAAGTGGTTCTATGAGTTATAGGTGATTTATAGTTAAGTATGCGAGTAAGGATGTTCTACAGTGATATTCTGCAGTCTATGCAATGATATACCCGTGACTCGCCAGGCTCCGTTCTACTTCCACTTCTCTCTTTCATCGTTATGAACAACATTGCTATAGGATTGATAAATATGGTATTTCAAGTTGCGTATGATTGGGATGTTTAAACACAGTAAAATGATCAGATAATGTCTATCTGAATGATGCTTTTCTAATCGGAGAATCACATATGGATTGTCAATTCACGTCAGACAAGTAAGTAAGTAAGGATGACAGACACACACGTTTTTAGCCAATGAGTAGTTAATTAATAGGATATGCTGCTTATGCCGCGTGACGTAGTAGGAAATCCCTCCTTGAATGCATTAACACGCGCCCTGGAGGGCCTCGAATAATTACGCGCATTGGAGGGGGCGGATTCCGCCCCCTAAGATCTCGGCTCCTATTAAGGCTACAGAGACGAAATTAGCAAGGTGTATGGGCAAGATAGTGATCTCTCTTGTGTGCAAATTTCATGACCTTAAGTCAATATCTTCCACGTCAAATGAGGTCAAAATTGCAAAATTTTCTGGCTTTCCGTGGCTTCGCTTGTCATTGTTATGGATCGCTGTGATTGTGTTTAAATGCTCCACAATTAGCGTTAATGATGCTTTGTACATTACTAAGGATGCAATACAGATGCCAGATCTGCCACTTGACCTCAGGTCACCTATATAGGAGCACTTTATTAGGTCATGACTTGCTCCAGTTACCGGAACCGGGCTGCCCACCCGGCTGCTCCCTTGGGCTGCTTCGCGCAATCGGCTTCGCAAAGAAAGACGTGGAATACGTGAATAAGGTATGGAATCGCTTAGGCACGCAATGACAAACAGTATATTTCCGAATGTGTAGGGATAGCATACAAAGTGACATCAATCGCATGACGGTCATTTGCATTTATGACAACATACCATTTGGCCAAGTTTGGGTCCAAAGGCCTCTCATGAACTTGACCTGACTTGACCTCAGCAACCTAACATGACTTTTAAATTATGTAGCATAGCAATATGCACAAAGCAAGTCGCTGGTGTTGTCAAG
This sequence comes from Imbricaverruca yamaguchii, assembly GCA_034440575.1. Lineage (NCBI taxonomy): Eukaryota > Metazoa > Arthropoda > Thecostraca > Neoverrucidae > Imbricaverruca > Imbricaverruca yamaguchii. The sequence continues at coordinate 5,966 of JAOTOL010000421.1, read as the reverse complement.
AACACTTCCCTTTTGCCATTATACCAGAAGCGCATCTACGCCGATTTTTGTGGTCTGGCGTTGTGATTTTTTTTATTTCACGGCCCTTAACTTGAAAAATTGTCGGCTGATTTTCATTTTTCTTACTTTAACCCACGCGGTCTTTCCGGTCAAATCCTCCCACCCCGTCTCGGGGGGGGGGGGGCGGTTGAAGACCCCTCTCTAAAATCCAAACTAAGCATCGCACGAAAACGAAAGAGGTGTCATCGGAAAGCGCTCGGTGAGCAGGGTCCAGGTCCACTCTCCAAAACAATTTCACCCCAAAAGTGACGTCACCAGGGGGGTCTAAATTTTCACGACTTCACGACCACGACTTACATTATGTTTTTGATTCTGGGGAGTTTATTTTGTAGATATGAAAAAAAAATGTATTTGGAATGAGAAAAGGACAGCGAAATCGTCCAAGGCTGTAATTTCTCCCCCCCCCCCACCCCCCAAAAAAAGTGTTGTAATGTCACAATTTTGAGTTTTCACATTTTCTTTAATTTTCCTCTTCCAATGGGTAGAGCAGACCGGGAAACGTTGTTGGAAGTCAACTTTCCCTAATAAACAAATGCTTAATTTAGCTAGAAGCCTGTATTTGAACTGCAATTTGGCAAATACGCAAAATTTATATGTAGTCAAAAACGAAAAAAAAATCCACTCGTACGTTTTGTTGCATCCGTAAAGATAAGCAAACGCTGAAAGTTTCATTAAAATATTTGTATCCGTTAAAGCGTGACGACTGGTTTAACTTTTTCGAGGTGACTTCCTTTGACCTTCAATAACTCGTTGGCCCTAGATGACCTGACTTAAAAAAATTTAATCAGCATGTCAAATTGATGTGGGAAAAGGTATGCCAAATTTTGGTTCGCTGTCGTGCGCCGTTCTTCCGCTATCCGCGAAAAAACCTGGGAGGGGGCTGTTGAAGACCCCCGAGACGGAACGGGTTAGGCAGTGCGCCGATCATTTCTAAGCAGGTACATAAAAAATGGCGTATATCTGCCGGTACAATATGGAGTTATGTACGAAAAATCGGAGGGGTGGGTAGATTTCGCCCTCCCCCTCCAGGGCGTGGTTAACCTGTCATGAACTTGACCTGACTCGACCTCGGTGACCTGACATGACTTAGAAACAGTATAGTATAGCAATATACATCAAACAAGTCACTAGCGTTGCTAAGAACACTTCTCTTTTGCCAATATACGGGAAGCGCATCAGCGCCGATATTTGTGGTCTGGCGCTGAAATTGTTTTTTTACTTTAGCGACCTCTAACTCTAAAAAAAATTCCTTCTATTTTCGTTTTTCGTACTTTAAGCAACACGCCGGTCATTTCTATGCAGGTGCACAGACAAGGGCACATAGTCGGTAAAATCTAGAGTTATTGACGAAAAAACGGAGAGGTGGGCGTATTTCGCCCTCCCCTCCAAGACGCGTGTTCAAAATAGTTGCATACATTTTTAAGTTCAAGAATTTATGAATCATTAAGTCAAATAATCGTATAATTGAATTAAAAATTGTGTATTAGACGGATGGGAATTGGGGTGGATAGAGTTGGATTGAAATTACTAAGAGTCGTTGATTGTGCTTATCAATGGGAAATTAGTAGGGGGTGAGCACTGTACATGGCAGTAGATTCGCATCTTCCTTTGGGTGTGTACTCCTGATGAGACATGCTATTGGAGCACACCGTGGCCGGCAGTTTAGAGGTAATAATGGAGGGTTTCAGTTTATTTCTTATCTCGCCGAATAGTATCCTTTCCAAGGTTTAACCCAGATGGATCCCTGTGGTTCTTGTTAAGCTCTAACCAATATTTTAAGAAAAACATACTTCTGTACAAATAATTGCCTTTGAGACTTTGACTCATCTCTTATCTCGGCTTTCATGCATGTATAAATTATGTTAAAGTTGTTTTGAACTAAGAGGTATTTGTCATCGTTCATATTTTATTATTCATATAATGCGAACTTGTCTGATGTCATGCGTTTGACGTCTTCATCTGGTGCCCTCCACTCTACCAGATGGAGTCCACCTATATGTGTTCCAGTGTCCACGGAGAGGCCGGGCCGCCACTTACTACAGCCCGATGTCGACGGTTTCTGTTTAGCTGCCGCCCGGCCGTGGATATCGCAGTGGCTATGACAGATGCACTGTTCGGCGTCGGCATTCTATGACTCGCGAATCCTGTTGCAGCTGTTGACTCAGCTGGCTGAGAGCAAGGTTCATTTTGACCTGATGGGCTTTCTGGAGAACGTGGTAGTGGCTGATCTCCAACACCAAGGTAAGGAGCTGCCTCCCCTTTATGGGTGCAATTTTAGTGGTCCACTTAATGCATCCAAAACCCCAACGAAGCGGATACTCTCATGTTGATTGAGAAGTGAAGGCTGCGAATGTGTGGATAGGTGCTGTAATACACGGCCGGTATCGATGGCAATAATGCTTGAATCATTTCTGGCAAGTAGGATTTCGCCACTTCTGTTTCCTCACTTCGTGTACTGTTGCTGACGGCCTGTTTTATGGGCGGACAACGTCCGTACATGCGATGAGCATCACACCATTACCACACCGTCCGCAAGCGTGTCGTAGGATTGACCTTGTGCACATATGGGTGCTATATGACCTTTGCAGTCGATGCGCCCCTAAGCTACAATAACTATCTTGTACACATACATATTGCACTCATTGTTCTTGTATGCAGTAATAAGTTCAGTTGTTGGTGCTACGTGTATCGGCAACGTCATCCTAGCGGCAAGCATTGCAATCATTGGTATCTCTGCGATAGACGTGGTGCACAGACCACTGTGCACAGGCGCAAAGGTCAGGGACCATTCGTAAAAACGGTGGCATCTCAGTGGCCGGGGGGGGGTGTACAGTGGTATCTCAGTGACCCGGGTATGTACGGTTGTATCTCAGTGACTGGGGTATGGACAGTTGTATCTCACTGACCAGGAGTATGGACGGTTGTATCTCAGTGACCGGGGTATGGACGGTTGTATCTCAGTGACCGTGAGTATGCACGGTGCTATATCAGCGGCCGATAGTATGCATGCAGTGGTATATCAATGACTGGGTATGTGTGCAGTGGTGCAGTGGTTACTGGCTATGTGTGCAGTGGTATATCAATGACCGGGTATGTGTGCAGTGGTATATCAATGACCAGGTATATGTGCAGTGATATATCAATGACTGGGTATGTGTGCAGTGGTGCATTGGTTACTGGCTATGTGTGCAGTGGTATATCAATGACCGGGTATGTGTGCAGTGGTATGTCAATGACCAGGTATATGTGCAGTGATATATCAATGACTGGGTATGTGTGCAGTGATGCAGTGGTTGCTTGGTATGTGTGCAGTGGTATATCAATGACCGGGTATGTGTGCAGTGGTATATCAATGACCAGGTATATGTGCAGTGGTATATCAATGACTGGGTATGTGTGCAGTGGTGCAGTGGTTACTGGCTATGTGTGCAGTGGTATGTCAATGACCGGGTATATGCGCAGGGGCATATCAATGTGTGCAGTGGTATATCAGTTTTTGGTGTTCACAACGACAGTTTCGTGACCGGTTTGATTTGTTTGTTTTGGTCAGGATTTAATCGATCGACGGTGTATACAAGGGTGTCCGGTGATCGCAATTGTTTCGGCGTTCACAGGCGCGTCTCCGTTCCTGCTTGGTCAGTGCCTGGTGACTGCTAGCCGGTTTGGTGGCGTAATGAACGTGACACAAACTCAGTCGTTTCTACAAGCCACAGTCACAGGTCTACTTAGTACACAACCACCCGTGGTGCGAACCTCCGCTCTCAGGTTAGTACGAAGGGTGGTTAGCCTCCTTTCTGTGGTCATTGGGTCTCCGTAATGAAATTGTGGGGGAAACCTCCCGTCTTCAGGTCCATTTTGGGGAAAGCATGCTTTCGCCAGTCTGAGGATAAACTTTGATTTCCGATCAGTTTGTGGACGAAGCCCTGCATTTGTGCAAACTTGGAGCAAAGTATGCTTTCTACCTTGGAGGAACGTAGATCCCCAGGTGAGTGTGGAGGTGAACTTCTACATTCGCGTCAGTCTTATGGTTAAGTTTCGTCTTCAGGTCAACATGAGGCTTAAAGTATGGGGACAGCATGGGACTGAAGTTCAGGTCAGCATGGGGACAGCATGGCACTGAAGTTCAGGTCAGTATGGAGACAGCATGGCACTGAAGTTCAGGTCAGTATGGGGAAAAAACAGCATGGCACTGAAGTTCAGGTCAGTATGAGGGCAGCATGGGACTGAAGTTCGGGTCAGCATGGGGACAGCATGGGAATTGAATGCGTTGTGAAAGAACCCAAGGTCCTCCTGTTACCTCGGTTCAATCAGCGTATTTGTCCCGCAGGGCCATCATCGGTTTCGTGAGCAAGTGAAGGAAAAGCCAGGCGGTGCGGAGGTGCTGCGGCCGTTCCTGGCTCCTATTGTCGACAACCTCATTACCTTCATTGCCACCTACCAAGGTGGCGAGGTGCTCGCACTGATGCTCGAGGCGATGTGCAGCGTAGTTAGTGTGAGTACGGCTTGGGCTGCCTATTGTAGCAAAGTATGTTTGTTTACTGGGTGGTTCACGCCACACATTACACACCTTCATGGCTGATGGCGCCACCCACACTTGGGAAATGTCCCGAGCGGTGCGAGTGTTGAACCAGGGATTTGAAGTTGCTGTTTCTACTGCGTGTAACTGGCATGGAGTATCAAGGAGTCTTGTGATTACTGTTTCTACTGCAATTAACTGCCATGAAGTTTCAAGGAATCCTGTGATTAGTGTTTCATGGGCGCTAAATGACCAACCATGGTCGATGCGCCTTAAAACCACAATCACACACGTGATTAGTGTTTCTACTGCAATTAACTGGCATGAAGTATCAAGGAGTCCTGTAAGTAGTATATCTACTGCAAGTGACCGATTGACAAGTTTATTATCTCTTGCCATTTCCATGCCCAACCGTGGCTGAAAAAGGTGACTAACTGGTGTCATATTTAGATATCCTGTGTTACCAGGATGGTTTTTCTTTTACTGCTAATTATGTTCGCAGCTGATCCATATTTTGTGAGAACGATTGAGTCGTGGATCGGTTCTACGGGAATAGGGGTTGTCCCGGACACGGATTAACCACGGATATTTTCATCACAGGTGGACAAGGTTTTCACGGCAGCGTACGAGACCAAGATCACACCCCTGGCCATCGCCGTGTTCCTTAAGTATAGCAAAAAGGTGGGAGCAAATGCGGCTGCTACTGTTTCTTCTTGGCTATAGGCCTCGCACTTCAGCTTTGATGGTTTGCTTAAGATAGGTTTGGAGCCAATCGCAGTACAGTGTGCCAATGCAGTGCAATCACATTGAACCATGCAATCGCTGGGGGTGTCGTAATGTTCAGGAACTTGTGTACGCTTTCTGTATATATTTGTAATATATTTGGTCCTGTGAACATCAGCTGAGATAAATCCAGTGGCAACTCACCACAGTGTTTCAGAAAACTGGACAGTACCAGTCGAATGTTTTCTATACCGGCGTTTCAAATTGTGCTGCCCAAAAGTGCATCCGGTTTGTCGAGTCACTACACCATTCGTGAAAAATTGCCAAGGCATTGCTACAGCTTTTGGACCACTTGCAACCAGTAAGCGTGACTGCGAGCAATGTCGAAGGCCTGATGAGTCTTACTGGTATGTATGCGAAACCTGAACGATCTTACTGGGGGACGAGTAGCCTATGGGTTAAGTTGCTCGTCTCACAGTCGAAAGCTTGTGGGTTCGAGTCTCACCTGTCGCTACTCTTCCGCCGGCGACCAACGTGGCGTGAGAGATTGGCGACGCTGCATGATTCAACGGTCGATGTGTCGTAAACCAATAACTAACTAGCGATCTTACTGGTGTGTGTGCGAAGCGAAGCGTCTTGCTGGTGTGTATCTGAAGCCTGAAGGATC
>JAOTOL010000420.1:0-65488 GCA_034440575.1 Imbricaverruca yamaguchii | reverse complement strand
TTGTAAAGTCAGGTCATCTAGGGTCAACGAGTAAGTCAAGGTCGAGGTCACCTCCAAAATGTTCAACCCGTCGTCACGTTTTAACGGATATGGATATTTTAATGAAACTTTCAGCGTTTCCTTATCTTTAGGATGCAACAAAACGTACGAGTTGAATTTTTCATTTATTCCGTTTTTGACTAAGTATAAATTTTGCATATTTGCCAATTGCAGTTGAAATGGAAGATTCTGGCTCAAGCATTGTTTATTTGGACACGTTGACTTCCAGCAACGTTTCTCGGTCTGCTCTACCCATTGGAAAAGCAGACAAATGAAATCATTTTTGGGGCCAAAAATGCTTTGTCATGGTCGATTTTGCTGTCCTTTTCTTATTCAAAATAAATTTTGTTTTTCACATCCCCAAAATGAACAAAATGAACCCCAGAGCCAAAAACATAATGTAAGTCGTGAAAAGTCGTGAAAATCTATCCCCCTGGTGACGTCACTTTTGGGGAGAAATTGTTTTGAGGGCTGATTCGGACCACACTCGTCGAGCGCTTTCCGATGACACCTCTTTCGATTTCGTGCGACGCTTAGTTTGGATTTTAGAGGGGGTTACTATCCCCCCCCGCCTCCCCCCGAGGCGGGGTGTGCGGATCTGACCAGAGAGACGGCGCAGGTTAAGGAAGAGTTACTTTAGTCCGGCTTATGTGGCATCCTGTTATAACAAATAAAAAAGAGGAAAGATGAGACGCCGGCAAGCAAGGAACGTGGCGTAATGGCCGATACATGCATACACGGATGAAACATACATATACATGGTTACACACATGACACTTAGAAGTACACTTCGGAGTGTGGGCAGGATCGTAACCTGCGGAGAGGCTCCACTGCCCACCTGCAACCTGAACAGCGAAGCGGAGGCCCGACGCCTAGGGCGAGCGTAGACGCCGGGATCTTACCGCCGGGATCCAGGTCACACGGGATCAAATAGGTCACAACTTGACTTACATCTTTATGGATGCAACAAAATTCACTCACTTTCTTCCTTTTTTCACATTTGGTTTGCATATTTGTCCATTGGGGATACAATCGAAGATTGTGCCTAAAGTAAACATTTGTTGTGCTGGCAAGTTGACGTAAAACAATGCTTCACGGTCCGCACTACCCATTAGAAGAGAAAAGAATTCAAGAAAACTTGAGAGAGAAAATTGGAGTATGTTGATCTTTGTTCGATTTCGCAACAAAAATGAGACAATGGTCGACTTCGCCTTCATTTTCAGGGGGCGGTTGAAGACCCCCCGAGACGGGACGGGTTAAGCTGTAAATTTACCGAAAAGTGTGCCAACCCCTGACATAAATGCAACATTGGGTGCCCCAATCCTGGGCAGAGAAAGCAAAGAACAGTAGAATACAAATATAAATAAATGCAAACTATACCAACTCTTCTTAAAGACAAATATTGTAGTTATGTGGTATTAACATAGAAACCCTGATCACAAATTAGAAGGAAAAAACATGGACTAGATCTGTTGAAGCGTACCTACCAACTTCTTCATGTACAGTTCCTTTGGGAATTAAATATCAGCAAATCCTTTTGAAACCACATTAAATATCACCAAGTTGTTTGATAACCATATCAATCTGCATATATATATATATATATATATATATATATATATATATATATATATATATATATACAAAAGGTATGAAGTACAAAAAACGAATCAGGTCGACGTCACATGAGTTTGGCCATCCGGGTTCAACACTCCGCGCAATTCCACCACAACTGTCTTACCTCTGCCATATTTGTCGATCGCAACCGCAAGTTGAACTTTAGACTGTGATTTATGTAACTGAACATCCTTGGGTGCTACGGATTTGGATCTTCTGAAGAACGGCCATCTCATTTATTTGGTGACAAGGTCTGACCTTGTATAACTACTCTTCTGAGCTATGGCTTAGTACGTACCTGCCTGCTTGCTTTCTTGAAGAATATAAATTATACTAGTGTGCATGCAGCTTCTTGCTCACTTTTCTTTCATGGTATCATAAGCTATCAGATACATTGGGTATTATTGGCTGTGATGCCCATATTATTGAATATATGCACGTTGTCATTGGGCATACAGGTGGGTAGGTGCCTACCTAGGTAAATATCAAGCTTATGGTGTGATGAGTTGGCTCTGAAGATAAACATAGTCTGTATATCCTCTATCTCAATGACTGATTGTTGTTGATGACCAGATTATGTGCATGTTTTACACTGACCAGAAATTAAGAATAGAATGAATCCAGTTCAAGTTCCATATGCATGTGCTTTTGCTATTGGTCAGGTGTGCACGCATCATAATGGCAATGCAATTGTTGTCTAGTGGCTTTCCTAATTTTTTTTTATACCATCTGGTTTAAAATGCATCAGCATCACTTAATCTCAACATTTTATGATGTAAGCTATGCTTACAAAGTGGAAGGAAATCGAACTTTTGTTTTTCCACACAATGTTAAATTTTGCAGCAAGAACTGGATAGCCAATCCACTATCCAATCCAAATATGTTCCATTTCCGTACAAACTGTGTTGGTTAGCATCAACTAAGTATTACAAGTAGCATGGTGCTATTCGCTTTTTCCTTTAGCTTTCTTATCAGCATAAGTATAGCAGTGGTTATTGGGGGGCCCAAATCAACGTTGAGGGGGCCATATCAACATTGGTGGGGCCATGGCCCCCACAAAAGGATACAAATTGACGCCCCTGAATACATCAGCATCTGCTAATCTCAGCATTTTATGTTGCAAATTGTACTTCCACGGTGGAGGGATATCCAGTTATTATTATTTTTTTCTCTCACAATTTTCAATTTTACAGCAAAAGATGGAGATTCAGTCCACTATCTAAACCTAATCTGTTTCTTTACAGTACAAATTACTCTGGTTAATATCAACTAAGTTTTCTATTCTGCATGATGTTTTCTCTTTTTTTTTGGCCTTTTTGCTTTTTTGCTTTTTTCCTTTTTTCCTGTTTTCATTTTTTCCTTTAGCTTTTTTATGAACATAAAAAACAGCATGGCTTATCGGGGGACCCAAATCAACACGGGGGCAAAGATCAGCACTTGTGGGGCCATGGCCACCACAAAAGGATATAAATCGACGCCCCTGACCTACGCATGAGCTCAGAGCAACACTTTCATGAAATGCTACAAGGGTTTACATAATTTGAGACTGAAGAGCAAGTTTGCTCCAATTTTGTTTGTTTGTTGATGCCTGAACTGATATGTCCGTCCTGGAAACACTAGGGAATGCATGGAATTTGCAGAGCTGACTAAGCATCACATCCAAGTCCAGTAGGAGTCCACTGGTTACTAACACACTTCCTCGTTGGGCTTTCTGATATAATATTTGCAACTTCTTCTACCTACCTAGGTGGATAGATATGTAACTTGCTCGGGTCCTTCAATTCCGCATGTTCCCACATTTTCACGAATAAATTGGAACATTTTTGTACAAATCATGGCCCGATGTACTTCAAAAGTGTCCTTCACACAGCGATCTCCATTACGAATGTGAACTCCACTCTAAAAATGCGGCATACCTTGCACTTGTTATGAAACGAACGCGCCATATATGGTGATATGTGCCAGAGGCTTGCCTTTGCCGACCGGTGATAGAGCTGTTTTGAAGCTATGATGTAAATGTGAACTTCAATTTTCACCATCATTGCGAGTTACCAATGCATATTTGCTTCCAGTGTTTCAACTTTGGCATTTTCCAGTGGATAAAAGCATCATTTGTATGAAAATAACATATACAAATACTTCCTGGCTCTACTCAAGTGAGGCACTGCCTTGCTGCCTAACATGGGCCGATCGCCCCTGAAAAGTGAAAAATTCATGTGGTGCATTCCAACCACAAATCCAACCACACCCACGCAATCAAACCAACGATAGGCACATGGAAAACATCAAATAAATCTCACCGACAAAAAGAAGTCATCGTAACGAGACTTGGAACTGGCTGCACAAAACTAACACAGCCTCGATTAGAGGATGACCAACATACAACACCTCACTGCGACACCTGCAGCACCACGTTAAGCATAGGTCACATCCTACTAGACTGCAGTAGCTTCAGCTCTCAAAGACAACCACTTAAGGCATTCTGCCAAAGAGAGGGTATCACAGTATCGCTTCCATCGCTTCTCGGTGACAAACACCCAGAACTCCTTCAATTGCTCTTTAAGTATCAGTATGCCATAAATCTAGCAGAAACACTGTAGGCACCACACTACAACGTTCACAACAACTCGTAGTGCATTACCGCGAGACACTCGTAGGAAACACGTAAATAGCCCGCATGGCGTCGGACGTGCATGAGCCGATTTGCTTCCCAGTTAGAAATAATTGGTTACCTAGCGGTGCCGTCGGAAGTAGATGAGCCGACTTCCTTTAGGAAAACATAGAAAGTAAAAAAAATAGCACAACGTAAAACGACTAGCAAGAGGAGCCATCGGACGTAGATGAGCCGATTTGCCTTACAACTCATAACGTAAATGGTTACCCAGAGGAACAGCGGACGTAGAAGAGCCGAATTGCAAAACACCGTACTAACCCAACTGACAACCAGCTACTAACAACTAGTATGCTTAGACTAACCCGCTTCCAACAACTAGCACGCGGCGGCCGGCGTGATAGGCGGTGTGGACAATTACCTCCTTGTTCGCACGGTAAAGACCCCTCGGTGCTCTTCGATAAGAGTGGGAACCCCGACAAAATACACTTCTCGCCACTCAAAGCACCCCATGCCCCACCCAAACTGCAAGTTATTTTGTGGAGGAATAAAGTAAAATTAAAGCCATTTAGAAATCAGGGAGATGCCCCAAACCCAGCCCCAGCCTTCAGCACCTAAAAATCATACAAACTATAGCGTAAATTCCCTTAGTGTAAATGTCCACTTACCTGCATCTTGATCGCAAACACTCGCTTTTATAAACAGACGTGTAACGTGCTCCCTTAAAGGCGGCGCAAATGACCTTTATGGTGCGGCATGCCTACAAAAATCGTTCCCCCCCCCCTTCGTGGAGGAGGTGTAGAGATTTAGCACCTGGCTGACTTGCTGTTGAGGCGATCTTGCGGGGGAGGTGCAGAGATTTAGCACCTGGCTGACTTGCTGTTGAGGCGATCTTGCGGGGAGGTGTAGAGATTTAGCACCTGGCTGACCTGCTGTTGAGGCGATCTTGCGGGGGAGGTGCAGAGATTTGGCACGTGGCGGACCTGCTGTTATGGCGACTTCGCAGAATAGGTCCGGATATTTCGCGCATATGCCGTTCTATGCCGATTGATGGACGGCGCAAATCAAAGATTTGATAGATATTCGCGTACATTTTGTTTGAGGCGTGAAGCTCCAATTTTCTGGCTTCCCGTGGCAAGCCTGAAAATAGGGCGCACACACCTTATGATGCAACAGCCAGTGCAACACTTCGACTCACTTCGTGATGAAGCGCCGCGCGTTGTTCTCGCGCCCAAATGTAGCGTGTTTCTGTTGCATACGCTGGGCATTGTCAATCTAGAAGTCAGCTTTGCGTTGGTGGAGCGGACACGGAACCTTTCTGAAGTGGATTCTTCCGATGGAACTCCTTCGGAACGAGTGAAGTTGATTACATTCGGTGAAGAAGCTTCCCTATATTTAAATGTAGGCACCAAAAACGTACGACCTTATGGGTGCTGTTCGTGACGAACGGCAAGCTCGAGCAAAATGCGTGTCGCTGGCCACGCACTGTGGGCGTCTGCTCTTTTTTACCCTCATCTCGCCCTTTTTACCCTCATCGCGCCCTCCCCTGCGAAAATCTGGATTACGCTAGCGAAACCACGCGCTTTGGAGCTATCACCGAGCTCAATTGACGTCCGACCGGTGACTTCCTGCTTGCAATCAACGCATGGCTTATGGATGGTTCCTCCCTTTGCATGGATGGTTCCCCGCTCCGCCCCATCCTGTCATATCCAACACTATGCGTGACAGCTGGATCATTGGTTACTGTGCACGTTGGAGTAGGTACCACCTAGCTTTTAGAGATAGTCGCAAAAGATTAGCCACACCCCGGAAATGAAGATAGCAAATTATTAACAACCTTTCTTCGTGTGCGTTGCGTGCAATATGCTGCATTGCTCCACCACCAAATCGAAAGCCCGGAGGAGTGGTTTCCAAATGCTTGGCGCAATGCCTGACTACGTCACATGTCCACTGTCCGTGGTGGCGGCCTCTGAACGGCTGCCTCTGCCCCCCCGGCGTGTCGTGACGTCAGATAACGTCATCAAACATCCGGCGGGACAGACGCCTGCACGTCAGACACGTGGAGCAGATCGGGACGGTGCGATTCGTCGTGCGTGGCGTGGCATGGTGGCTCCAGCTGGTGCGACGGCCGGCTCCCAGAATGGCTGGTGGTGATCACCGGCCGTGCTCGCTAATCGTAGTCCACTGGGCATACCTCGCTCGCTCGTTCAATTTCTCCGTTCCTCGCAAGCTGCCAATGACGAAATGGAAACACCATCCCCAATGAATGAGGAATTTCTCCTGTTGCCCTTGCCCGGTCTGCGCCAGTACCTCTATGCTCTCCGTGCCCCGTGGCGCTGCCGCCACCCCGTCGTGTCGCTCACCATTCGTGCACGATACATGTGGCGATGTGTAGCTCCAGCATCTGGCCGTCACTGGCGTCACTGCTGCTCGTGGGTGGCCAGGTCAGCCGAAACCTCGGCGTCGGGCCGACACACCGTGAGACACCTCGACACTCGTCACACTCGTCTCACGCGCACTGCTCTGACGGTCCGCGCACAGTTGGTCCCCGGAGGTCAGGATGCTGATACAGCAGCCGGCGCCGAAGGGGCGGTGTAAACACAGGGGTGCTGCTGTCTGATCGGCGGCTCAGCTGATGACAGCCGGTATGGTCGTGTGGGTGGTCTCCGATCACTGGTCACTGGTCACTGGTCACTGGTTACTGGGTCAGCTGGCGACGGGAGTCGTGTGGCCGTATAAACGATACAGTAATTGTTCTGTTAACTCTTGATACTGGATATATATAATGCATGTATACACACACACACACATATATATATATATATATATATATATATATATATATATATATATATATATATATATATATGTGTGTGTGTGTGTGTGTGTGTGTGTGTGTGTGTGTCGAGCATGATCGTATTTTTGTGTCTACGAATATGTTGATGTTGCAGTTGTGCAACATATCTTCCTGCCAATAAGCCTGCACTCGCAGCTGCGCTCGTCTCGCGGTGTTGTCCAGCGTGACCGTTGAATGGTCCGGACCTACTCCCCGGTGAGATGGTGGCTGATCTATTCCGGCCTCCCCTCGCTCGGTGCTGTGTAGTTCGTCACACTGCTTGCGTCCTTGTGTCCGACAGTCATCATGATTTCGGGTCCCGCAACTATGTTAGATCGCGATAGACCATTGCGACTTTTCATAATGGTCGGGTCATTGGCCCCGTTTTGGTCGATGTATATGGAGCATTAGTTTGACTACTTCCATTTTAATATACAAGTGTAGCACGTGATTGGCTAATAAACCTTATCTGCCAATTCAACCGTATTTGGCGCAAGTAGGACATAAAGACATAAAGACAAAAAAAATTAGTGCAACTATGAGCCACAAGGGCCCGTCTTGGTTGCACTCTGTACACTGAACCAGTTGCCCACCAAATATGTCAATCAGCCCTCCCTGTAATACTGAAAAGCAAGCCCTCTATTCTTATAATGATTGTCTATGCTGTTTTTAAAGATGTTCAATGTGCTGCTACTGACAATGTGTTCTGGCAGCTGGTTCCAGTGTTTTACTACCCTGTTGGTGAAGAAAGTCTGCCTTAACCTTGTTCTGCTGTGGTTAACTTTAATTTTGAATTTATGACCTCTAATTGCATGATTTCTGTTAACTTCAAACATTTCCCCAAGATATCCCCTCTCCAGACCATGGCCAAATTTAAAGACCTCGATGAGATCACCTCTCGGCCTTCTATATCTCAGTGAAAACATATTCAATTTCTTTCATCTTTCCTCATATGCCAGGTTGCTTATACCATTAATCATTTTTGTAGCCCTCTTTTGTACTCTCTCTAAAAGCCAACAATCTTTTTCATAGCTAGGAGACCAAGCTTGGATGCAGTATTCCAAATGTGGCCTGACATATGCACAGTAAAGCTTCCTGATGACTTCCTCACTTCTGCATGATACATTCCTATTTATTGCCCCGAGCATTCTCAGTGCCTTCTTCCTGGCTCCCTTCGTCTGTTCTGATGCCCCCCAATTTTGTGTTTAGAATAACACTTAAATCCTTCTCCTGTTGAGTCACTGATAGCACTTGGCCACACATCAAGTATGGAGCCTTCATATGCTGCTTACCTACATGCATGATTTTGCACTTATCAAAATTAATTTTCATTTGTCATTCTTCGGACCACTTCACAAGTTCGTCTAAGTCTTTTTGCAGCGAGATATGCTCATTTAGACCTGTTATTGCCCTAAAGACCTTCAAATCATCCACAAATGTCAGAACTTTACTGCTTAGGTCACATTCAATGTTATTTACAAATATAATGAACAGTAGTGGCCCCAGTACTGGCCCCTGGGGGACTCCACTAAGAACATTTTTCCATGATGACTTTGTACTATTTGGCATCACTCTTTGCGGACTATCTGAAAACCACAAGTCTCCATTTTAGAATGCTACCTGCAATGCCATGGACCTGAAGCTGCATCATTAACCGTTTATGGGGTACCTTGTCAAAGACCTTACCAAAGTCAAGATATGTTACATCAACCGGATTTCCCTGATCAAATTGTTCTGTGGCGAAGTTCAAAAAGTCCAAGATATTTGTGAGACACGATCGTCCTTTTCTAAACCCATGTTGAGTATCTTCAATCAATCTGTTACCTTCCAGATAACTAACTATTCTATCCTTGATAATTGATTCGAGTACCTTGCAGACTAGGGATGTGAGACTTACTGGCCTATAGTTTTCAACTTTCCATCTTTCTCCTTTCTTGAAAATAAGAACTACATTTGCCCTTTTCCAATCGGTTGGAATTTCACTTTGTGAAACTGATCTACAAAATATTATACTAAGTGGACATGCCAGTTCCTTTTCAGCTTCCCGCAATACCCTTGCATAAATTTCATCAGGTCCTGCTGCCTTGTTTCGCTTTATTTTCCTGATATGATTGTAAACAACATCACTATTAATGAAATCAACATCATTTATCACATCACATGTCACTGAACTATGGTGTACGGTCGGCAGATTGGTTATATCTTCCAATGTAAACACTGATTTAAACTGCTTGCTCAGCTCCTCAACCATCTCACTATCCTCACCCAATGTAGTCCCATTTACTTCCAGTGGATCAATTGTGCTAGAAACTTTACTCAGCTTGTAGAAACTAAAGCACTTTTTACTGTCCCCATTACAGTTCCTAGCTAAATCCAGTTCTTTTGCTCGTTCTGCTGCTCTGGCTTTTTGCTTCACAGCGTCTCTAGCTTTTCAATACGCCTTTAGATTAACGACATTTGAGGCTTCTTTAAAGACTCTAAATGCAGTTTTCTTAGCCTTAATTGCTTTTATCAAGTCTGGTGCAAGCCATGCTGGCTTTCCTACCCTTCTTTTGCGTCTTTGCTTTTGGGGGACATGCCTAATCTGAATTTCCTTCAAGTAAGATTAAACTTTTCCAACATTTCACAGGCATTTAAATTGGATAATTCTTCTTCCCATCTGATGACACTTAAAGCCGCTCTCATGCACTCAAAGTCTGCTCTGTTGAAATTTAGAACCTTTACCAAATTATCCTTAACCCGCGCACCTCCAGGGGGGGGGGGGTGCAGATATCTGCGCCTCCGGTTTTTCCTAATTTCCCGCCAAACTGATAGGGTTAGCAAGGCCAAACCTTGCATAGGTGTTCATTGGTCATTTCCGCATATCCTCATACATTTTTAATCCTGGGTCATCTCAGGTCAGGTCACCAGGTCAGGCAAAGTGACCCAACTACACTCGGAGTTCTAGGTGGCATAACTTCCACAATAATTGGGCGATTGATTTCAAACTTATAGCATGTCGTGATCTCATCAGGGACCATAATATGTATATCTGTTTTTTTATCGTAGCATTGACCTTAGGTCAGGTCGCTACCATGGCTTCCCCATTATAGGGCTATGGTAAAATATAAAAATGTTTCCTAGTTACATATTTGCTCTCGGAATGATACCACAACGGTTGTGGTATGTAGATGGAAGCTATGCTCAATGCTACCGCTGACACTTTTGTTGAGTGTCCTCACCAAGGTCTTTGAGGTCGCTGAGATCACTACACATTTATGCGCATTACATCGCACTGCATTGAGCTAGAAGGCTGCAATTACCGTCATTGTGCTTGTATCGTCAAGACGTGTCGATTGATACCTTACATGACCTCCCTAGGCCTTGACCTGAGGTCATTACTTCATGACCTTGACCTGAGTTTCGGTTGACCTGACCTTAAATTACACCGCCTATTTTCGGTAGCGCATTTCAAGGACTGTCGAATAGCGTTCGCCATTTGTTTCTATCTGTTACAGGTCCTGAGATATGTGTCAATATCTGAGTCCCACCTGATCTGGTCGAATTTGAACTATGATGGCCCAGTGACCTGAATGTTAACCTGAGCGAAAAAATAACCGAAACACTTTCGATAGAGCCCGTCACCAGTTATCCAACGCCGTTTTTCGTTTGTCGCTAGCTAGCATAGTTCCAGAGATCTTATGGGGGCAGACATGTGCTCCCCCCCGGACATGCGAAGTTGGCGCGGACCGCCGGACGTGCGAGTGTTAATAATCTCCCCTACATGTGCCTTGACCTATGTTATGGTCACTTCTTCCTAAAGCTTCTCCTACAGTCAAGTCTTGAACCAAGTCACTTAAATCCGAGAATACAAGGTCCAAGAATGAGCCATGCCTGGTTGGTTCCGATACAAACTGGTGTAAGAACAGGTCCTCTTCAAGGTATTGCCTAAACATTTTGCATGATGGGGAGCCAACACCAACATTTTCATATCCATTTAGATTAGTCACCAAGAATAATGCACTTCCTCTGAAAGTTTCTACTGATTTCCTCACAAATCACCTTGTCAAGCTCCAGTTGCTGAGAATGTGGCAGGGTTCCTGATCGGTAGACAGATCCTATCCTCAGAGTATTGCTGTTGCCTTTTCTCACAGTGACATCAAGTCAAATGGACTCCACAGACACATTTTTATCCCCACCTGCTATTTTTTAGAACGGAAGAAGCTATTCACATAGAGCATTACACCACCTCCTTTCATTGCTGGACCCTATTGCACGAAAACATATTGTATCCATGGATCTCGTAGTCTTGCAAGTTATCTCCAAAATACCCTTCACTGACCCATGCCTCCGTAATGCAAATAAAATCTGGTTCCTCTTCAGCAACATAACACTTGAACTCATGAAATTTGGATCGGATACTCTGAGCGTTAAACATCATACACTTAACAAATGCCCCATAACCACCTTTGGCTTTTTCATGCTGAGAAGTTCTTTTGTCACTAGATGAACTATCACTCTGCCTTCTTGAACTACTGCTGTCCCTATTTGCTGACTTTGAGGTTCTATTGCCTTGGCTGACACTATTGGAATATTCCTGAGTTGGCATAGGACCTACAATATAGAACATATATACGCATAGACAAAGAACACATAGAACATGTATTCACGGTCAGCATGCCAGATGAAAAATGCATCGCGTGGAAAGTTCAAAAATCTTAAAATGAAAAATCGGAACGCCTCGACTGTGATGATGCGAACTTCGAATGCAAAAACAGATAATTAATTCGCCTGCTTGCATCCTAGTAGGTTAAGGATTGTACTTCTTTCGTGATAGATCAACCGGTACCAGTGGTCTTGAAAGGAGCATTGGTACTTTACTTAACTACATCTGTAGCTAATAATCTAATTGCGCTCAAATAATATTTACAAACTTATTGCAGTTTTGATCGACGCCTTTAGCACCCTTAGATAGGCAATCGGACATAAAATAGAGAAGCAATGCCAGGTGTTTATTGTTACATTTCGATGCACAACGTCATGGAGAAAACACTGAAGTTAATTTTTATGTATGGCAAAGTATCTAAGAGACAGATTTAGATTAGCACATCCGCTCGCGATAGTACTTATTGCTGCTTATTGTTTCTTACACCTTCGTGGTGCACGCAACCTGGAGCGAAGAGCTGAACCGCCTTCATCTCAACATTCCCGTAGTGTTGGTGGTGCGATACGCTTTAGCCCATTGCATTAATTCCATTGATCGATTGATTCCATTTAAGCTATTATAGCATGTTCGTCCAGCGAATAGCGTTTGCAAGTTTGCTACAGTTGATCTGCTTAGGTTAAAACACGAGCATGCAAATTGGCTTTCATTTATGAAATAGCATAGGCTATCTTTTTATTGGAAAAGCAAGATTAAATATCTTCCCCTCATAGTCAACGGATTATACGGCGAACCATGAAAGTAATTTCATTTTGGAACGTGCGACGTTTTTATTATTCATGTATCCCTGCTAAGCGTAACAGGCATACTCACCTACAAAACTTGTTTCTAAGGTAAATTTGTAGATTTGTATCATGGCCTGTCTGTGATTTTTAGCTAGATGTGGAAACTTTCCGGAATTTCTGACCATTTTCTCTCCGGTGTCCGCATTTGTCAATATTTCCGCACTTTTTGGATAATATAAATATCAGCCATGTCACGACGACCCAAGTACGGTTTTATACGGAAATGAGCCTTTAGTTTTGGATATTTCTTCGGGCACTGTGTGCTCTTTACCTCCTTCACTACTTCGCGGCTCAGTGGAGCCCTCCACCAGTATAATTATTTATCGTGATGCTTATATCACATATATGTCATAAGAGACAGTACCATCATCACGAGAAGCTTACTGTTGCATTTTCCATCAGTAAAAGGCAGCATGGCAAGCATATTCCACACTTTAGGGTTCGTGTGTGTGGGAGCTTGCAATATGAATTGAATTGCATTGCAACCTACTCTATTTTCCTTACATTGCTATCACCTTTAATTTATACTCTGTGAGCGCGCACAGTGTTCTACACGATTGTTAGGCAGAGCCGAGGTGCACGGCGCGTACTGCGAGAGCGTGCCGCAAGTATAGATGGGGTTTCACTCAGCAAAGGGAAATCCTGATTTCCCCACGCTACCTTTGTCCAATCTGAATGAAGCCCATCAGATACCGCATATGTGCGGGTCTATACAGCACGCAAGCAATTCGTGCAACGCTTCGCAGCCATTCATTGTTGCGAAATTAGCCGCCGCCAGCAGCTTCATCTCCACGCAAGCCTGCATCGAGCAGCCGCCGCTAGCAGCTTCGTCTCCACACGAGCCGCACTAGCAGCTTCAGCTCCGCACGGCCGCTAGCCGCGCTTTCGTCTCCACGCCAGCCTGTGCAACGTCACAACACCTCGCCCGCGCGCTCTCATCTCAGGTTACCGAGTCAACTCATGGTGACAGCGTTCGCACCCTCGCACACGTCCACGGGACCCAGCTCGCTTTGTCATGATGTGTTTATCCTCAAGTTCTTCGCTGCGCATATTGCAATTACTAAAGGTTACTTGATGCCTTGCCTATGCCAGGCACATCATAGTCGTAACGAAGAAGCTAAAGTCGAGAAGTGCGAGGTGAAGACAAGAGCCGCTTGCCAACAGTGTTAAGAGTTATATAACATGATCAGGAGTAGCATTTATATGGTTTTCAAGGAAGAGTATGATGGGGTCAATATGATTATGATGGAACTGAATGATATTGCAGGTTTGATTTCTGAACCTGGAAGGGGTTTGGTAGGGTTATTAGATACATGGCGCTGCATTTTAAAGATTATTAAGCACAGAGCGAATCATACATTGGTGGTCATACTAATAATTTGTTATCCCTAGATTAAGGATGGTAATGTGTATCAGCCAATATTCTTAGGTATTGTTTTGTATTCGTCATGCTGTTATTCACACTTCTAATGCAAAGAGTATGTTTGGAACAGGGTTGTTTCAATTCCTCTTCTGGAAATGAACAAAACGATATTACTTTCCTATCTCACCCGAATTTAAGAGAAATCAAAATCATGTTGCTATATGATGTGAAAAAAACATGGGTCTGCACGTGTGTACGTGCCAGGTTGTCTCCAGATGTATCGTGCCCGTGAACTGCACCGTCGGTCGTATGAAGAAAAGCCGTCCCCTCGGGCGTGCCGATGAACAGAGACATCTATTAAGCATGCACAGTACCTATGCCACGTAACTATAGCATCTGTAACATGCATCTATGACATCCATACCATGCATCAAGAACATCGATACCATGGATCGATAACATGAACAGATCTTGTTTGTGATTGCAATACGCCAGACCAGCGGTAATCCCACGACCCGACGACCCAGGGACTCGCTGGAAGAAGTTCTACTGCTGTGAGTGAACAAAGAAGTGGATTTTCCGCAGGATTTTGGCCACTTCAAGACTCAGGGTGGCTGTAGGTGATTATGACGTCATCAATATGTGCCAGAGAATGTATTTTCGGGGCTGAAACCTGCATTTGTCACGCTCTATGTGTCCTTGCTGCATAGCACTCACTTGTTGCCATTCCTTGGGCGGTAGCCGACCTCGGGCCATGAGTTGGATCCTGAGTCATCCACCCACAACACCCAGGGCAGACATAAAGACATAAAGACATAAAAGATTAGTGCAACTATGAGCCACAAGGGCCCTTCTTGGTTGCACTCTGCCCACCAAATCTGCCAATCAGCCCTCCCTGTAATACTGAAAAGCAAGCCCTCTATTCTTATAATGATTATCTATGCTGTTTTTAAAGATGTTCAATGTGCTGCTGCTGACGATGTTTTCTGGCAGCTGGTTCCAGTGTTCCACTACTCTGTTGGTGAGGAAAGTTTGCCTTAACCTTCTTCTGCTGTGGTTAATTTTAATTTTGAATTTATGACCTCTAATTGCATCATTTCTGTTAAATTCAAACATTTCCCCAAAGTATCCCCTCTCCAGACCATTGACAAATTTAAAGACCTCTATGAGATCTCCTCTCAGCCTTCTATATCTAAGTGAAAACATATTCAATTTCTTCAATCTTTCCTCATATGCCAGGCTGCTTATGCCATTAACCATTTTTGTAGCCCTCTTTTGTACTCTCTCTAAAAGCCAACAATCTTTTTCATAGCTAGGAGACCAAGCTTGGATGCAGTATTCCAAATGTGGCCTGACGTATGCACAGTAAAGCTTCCTGATCACTTCCTCACTTCTGTATGATACATTCCTATTTATTGCCCCGAGCATTCTCAGTGCCTTCTTCCTGGCTTCCTTGGTCTGTTCTGATGCCCCCTAACGTCTGTTCTGTCTGATTGTCTGGTCTGTTCTGATGCCCAGACGCCCGTACCGCCGTCGCGATAAATAAGTTACCGACTGTGGGCGTTAGATCGTTAGAAGCGAAATACCTCATCACTAATGGAAACTGAGCTGATGGAATTTCGAGCTCAGAGATCAAAGGGCCGCCACCGATGATGGCTGTGTCGGCATGTGTGCTTCCGCTTCCGTGCCTCTGCTCTGGCCTCCGTCATCCTCTACCCCTAGGCTGTCCTTTATCTCTGGGCAGTCGTCTGCCGCTTTCTCGTCCCTCTACTCTGGCCTCCGTCGTCCTCTACATCTAGGTTGTCTCCTATCTACGGACTGTCGTCTCCCTCTACCTGTGAACTGCTGCCTCCCTCCCCATCTGGGCTGTCGACTCCCTCTGCCCGTGAACCTTCACCTCCCCCGCCCTTCTAACTCTGGGCTGCGTCTGACAACACCTACTCGTGAGCTACTGCGCATCCCCACCAACAAACACTTCCTGGTATGTACCATTTAAATTGCCATTCTGCTCACGCTTTTCTAACCCCATGCATTAATTAGCATTGGCAGATGTTTGTTCAGATGTTTGTTCAGATGTTCTTGATTTGTTGCAGTGAACAGCTTTTCCTAGATCTTGAGCCTCGCGTGGTCAATGTATCCTCCCCAACTTTTATTATATTTTGATAGAAAGTTACACGATCAACGCCATGATGTATCATAATCGCTGAACTTTCAAAGCTCGTTGGGACATCTTGTGCTTATTTTTGGGTTGACATTCCAGGTCAGGCCAAATGGCTAACGTCTGGTTCCGGTTATATGCATACAGACGTTGCCGAAGTGACCTTGGCCACGAAAAGGGATTTCGTGCATTAATAGCAATGCTATGCAAAATGTGGACGTAGTATAGCACCATGACGCATACCAATGTCAAGGTCACGTATCAGATCAAGTATGAGAACATGTACGATGAACTGCCGGCATTAGCTTTTTCGTTTTTTAGGGGGGGGGTGGATTGTAGCGTTAGTGAAGGCATGACAATGAGTGTTACAAGAACAAGGTTAAATATTCCCTCCTTGAAAATGTCCATGAAATCTTAATCAGAAGGCTTGCATTTTTGTCCAACAAAATCCACAAAAAATAATTGTTGTCCCTAATTGTTGCTTGTGATTGTACTATCTACTCACCATGGGAACAAAATGGGCCGAAATGCACTCATGCATATGCGGATCGAGATGTTTTCATTGCGTAATAGTATGGTATTGTATTACCATGGCGCCAGTGATACGTGACATCTCGGTATGCTTCAGATCACACTGGTCGCATTGGTGACCTGGCCTGAACTTATTACTTGGAATGCTTGCACACCCGTGCCATATTAATTCTGGGTTGTTTTTAAACATAACAATTAGGGACAACAGTATGCAGAACACCTTATTCAGTCCAACTCTAAGTTTCATCTAGTGGCCTGACTTGAGCCCACTTTATTGCATTTTTGTGTTTTACATTGAGCGTAACCTAATATTTAGCTGCCGGAGTTCCCTGGCTTCGGATTGCAACTCAACTTTGTCCAATGTGCGCTTATTAATTATGGAGTGGCCTGTTCAGATCCATAATTGATCATATTTCCAAGTGATATCTTCAACGGCTTAGGAATAAGTCTAAAAATCGTTCGTGTTCAACCCTCACCCACTCATTCCGAGGATGGCGTCATTTTTTAAGCAGTCATTGACGGATGCCGGTGCTTGCGAACCCGGAAAGCATCAACAGCAACGGCAAACGTCAACTTGTGCGTGAACGTAGGAGTTGTGACATCTTGCATTAATGAAATTAAGCACAGCGTTCTGCAAGATACGTATGTATACGTTTAGGAATATGTCTGGGTAACTTTCAACGGTAATGTGCGCTAGCGTCGAATGACACCTTACGCCGGCTGCTCGTGGAGGTTATGTTTTCTCGTCCGTCGATAAATTTCATTCTCAACAATCTGTCGTATCGCATCGCGTTGGCCGACGCCATCGCAACTGCGAGACACCACGCGCACGTCCGCCTTCCCAAACGCGGAGGCCAGCCGTTGAAGAACTGGGGTTTCTAAATGATGACCGCACTGGTGACTGGCGACTTCAAGTGTCAAAGGTATGTATCAAGGGCGGATTCAGTGATTTTGATCAGTAGGGTCACTTGTTCCGGAGTGGCACCATTTCTCCGGGGAGGATGGCCGCTTCTACTATTAGAAGTGCCCTAGGCTGAACAAGCCCTTTCAGCAGAAGGGGAGCCACACTTCTGTCGGTGTCCCCAGTTGCTCCCTCTCTGGATCCGCCACTGCATTTACACACCCAGAACTGGGACACCAGCGCGGAACTCGGCGCCAGAACCAAGAGAGGCCACACCCGGATGTAAACACAGTGGACATCCCGGCTTCCTGTTTCCTGCGCCGGCTGTCACGGACCAATGTGACGGGCCGGCCAGCGCCCGGGCGGGCGGCGTTCCAGCGTGCCTCCCGCCCCTGGACGGTGAGCGGCCGACGCGCCGGCATACGCCTCTTCTGCGCCGCATCTGTCGCGGTCGCGCACGCGCCGTCGGCGAGTGCTCGTTTGCTTGCTTATTTATTGGGTAGTTCTATACGCACAGCATGCACGACTACGGCTTATGACGCCGCCCACACCGTTTTGTCGGCGGGCCGCGGGATTGGAAACTGTCCCGAGCGGCGCGGGTGTTGAACCCGGGACCTTTGGCGCCCAGAGCTCAGCACCTTAACCGCTCGGCCGTCCCCGCGCCGCCGTCGAGTGCGCGACGTGCGCAAGTGTGCCCGGATGCGTGCGTGTCGCACGCAACGCACAGCGACCTCTGTCCGACGCTGGTCTCCATGACCCAGTTGGCGGTCGGCGCACCTCGTGCCCTGAGACGAGACACGCGTTGCGCTCGTAGCAAAGTTCGCGACGTCGAAGGCCGTGCCGCGTCACTTCCCGACGTCTGGACGGTGGTGGGAGGACAGGAAGGGGCGGGGCGGGGTAGTGCGCGTGGGCCACGTGCGTGGCCGTGCTAAACACGGCGGTACACACGTGAGCGGGCCGATATGAAGCCAACGTGGGGTGCCATGCAATGTGGCTTTTACGCGACGGCGGAGCCATGATGTCAGTGCTCGGAAATGTTTCGCTGCGCAGCACGTGGAGTAGTTTAGGTAAATGCGTAGGCAATGCCACTTTCCTTCTCCGAATGGTCACTGAGGTGCCGAAAACGCAAGCGATTAATGAGATCTGAACGGGAAACCTTGGAGTCAAGGGACAACTTCCCTACGAACTAGGCTGTCGGCACATCAGCTGGCATGCATGTACGTGCGCTGGGCGTTTGCTGCCTGGTATTTGTGTCAGTGGTGGAGGAGGCTAGGGCCATCACCCCGGCGTATATGATCCCGGCGCCAGTGTCACCAAGGAGGTGTGAGCAGGCCGCCGACCAGCGCTGTCCGGCTGTAGCAGGTGCTACCGCCATCGAGATGGAAGCCGGGCCCGCTGTTTTGGGCGTTTTGGAGTAGTTCACCGCTAGGATGATAAATAACGCAAGACGTTAATCTCTAGAAGGTCATCAGATGTCATTCACCTTAGAAGACCCGAATTTATCTTTTCAGTATCACAGCCATTACGGGTTGCTTTAAACCATGCATACAAATTCCTCGTCAGTGATGACATTTAAAGAACTTCGAAGAATGGCTAGGGGGAGTAGTTTGCAAGGTTTGATTTGGATCTTCACGTACACATTGAGATGCGTACTTATTCGGAGGCCAGCCGGTGTGATTGCTAATGACATGCAGTCACGAGTAAGGCCAAAACACGATTGAGTCGACTCAAATGTAGGCAGACACGTTTACCTGAATGGCCCGACCAGACCTCACCGTCACCGTCTTGAAACCTGAATATCCTTTTGGGGGAGGGGTGCAACGGTTCACGTTTTACTTTTCACTTCGAGCCAGTCGTATTCTTTTAATTTGCATTGTTTCCAATTCATATCTAAATAGTCTTCAGGAAATGTGCTAAGCCTATGCTCAAAGAGGAATGTTTTCTGGGGCCTTTCCGCCCGCGGCGAACTTTCAGTGGCGCAGCAAGATGCAGAGCGACATCTCAAGCTCCAATTTTTCCAATCCCACTTTCCGGCTGTTTTTTTTTCGAAATTCGCAATCATTGCCCCCATATTTTTCCTGAAGTACTCTCGGTTTCGGTTCAGGAGCAGTGTTTCCCGACGCCAGTCCTCCTCGCGGGCAGCCTACAGCTCACGTCGGATCGCCGCGTGCGCCCTCCGTCCATCTTAGCCACCATGCCTGTAACCACGGATTCGGAATTGGGGGGGGGAATCAGGGACGTGGTAAGTTTGAGCAGGATAGAGCGGTCTGCCACCCCCTCCCCCGCTCCCACACCCCCAAAAAATTCCTTGAACTTCAGCCACTTTTTTCAAGGTCATTTTCAGACACTTGAATTCAATTTCAATTTTGCAAATTTATTATTGTTAAAAGGGATATTTTTCGACGATATCAAAATTACATGGTTTCACTATTTAGCACTGCCTATGAAAATCTAGCTTTATGTCGTATGAGCTGAACCTGATTTCACGATCACCATAGAGGAATGCTCTATGCTAAACGATGCCCTCTTGTAGCAGGAAAAACATAAAATATTGGACAATGGTTTTATAGTGGAAAATATGGACCTACAATTATCTTTCCCATGTTTTCCTGTTTTACTGGCGCATATTTCGATGCAATGACAACCAGGGTGTACAAAGGGTGTGGCACCGAGGGCATGTACCCCCACGTGGAAGGTGGTGTCCTTCAGTCCAGGAAAAGGCGTCCCTCTGAAAAAGTTCGAGTGTATCCGTTCGAATTTTTCAGCCGGAGGCGCCCCTATGAAGTAAAAAGGCCGAGTTTTTCAGGAAGATCCGAGTGCATCCCGCCGCCTCGAATTCTACATCCAGAAGCGCCCCTCCAGGTGCTTTCGCAATGGCGCCGCTCCAAAGAAATGACGCCACTCCAGATAAGTGCCCCCATGACAATTCCTGGATCTACCCCTGATAACATTGCTCTCTCGCGGTTATGAACTCCGGCTAGTTGTAAAGTTGTGCGCATTCACGTGTGGGTTCTCTTGAAAAATTAAGAACTTCCGTTAAACCATTAAGAGAAAAGCGGCAATTAGACAAAGTGCTATATTTTACATATCGGGAACAGCAATGTGGCAGTGTAAATTAAAAGCCAGCGATGAGAGCGCCGTCCGATCAAGTTATGACGGATTTCTTGGGGGAGCCCTTATTCGTATAGGATATATCCTATACGAATAAGGAAACACTCATATATGAGTGTTTCCTATCAAAACGATTGCAAACAAACACATATTTGACCATCCTATTTCCTAGTTAGTTATTTGGGTTTGGGGCACCTCGACCATAAATTGTGATCATTTAGTGCCCAACCCTCCTATTTCTATTACACTCAATCATCGTACTCACGCCGGACCTCCGACACCTTTGAAGTTATTTCAATATCTCAACATTATGATACCGTACGGCAAGCCACGTTGAATGAGACCCACTTGGTGTCCACCACATGTTATTGCTTGATATCAAATTGGGATAGGTCGAGAGAAAACGGAATAAATCGGCGATCGAAGTATAAGCTTGGCCTTTGTCCTTGGCAAATAATTATGTTGCTTAGTTTTCTGATGCTGCATAGCAACCCACGTCGAATGACGTTCATCTAATGGAAATTGAAGCGACAGCAACCGAACCTCGCGTTCGGTCGCCATCGCTTCAACATCGTCATCCAATAACTGAAGGTAACGCTTGACCTAGAAGTTTGACCTTGACATGTACCGACTTGAAATGTTGCAGTATGGTTCACCACAGGCTATTACTTTATACCAAATCTGGACAGGTTTGGGTGAAAACGAAAAAAAATTTGAAGGCGACCGAAGACGGAAACAGGGATCTCTCTTCCTTTCTCCCAAACAACATAGGTGTCTCTCAAGGCTCATCATTAGGCACACTCCTCTATCGCATCTTTTCGAACGACCTCAGTTTGCACGTCTACGTGCAACTCTGCCAACTCTACGACTACTTCCTGGATAACGATTTGAAGGTGAACCTGACCAAAACTTAGCTTCTTACTCCCGGATCGCGTAAAAATCTTCGTATTGTTACCCCGATAAGAGTGTGCTTTAGGGACGCCGTTGTAGATGAGAGCCATTCGTGTAAGAACCTTGGGGTGACATTTGATCGCCACATGTCGTGGGATTCCCACATAGCTGTTGTGGCCAGCAAGTGTACTGGGTTCCTTCTGGCCCTGAGCCATCTGCGTCACCATCTGCCTACCAGTACCCTCTTAACTATAGTCAATAGCCTAGTCATATCCAATATCCGTTACTGCATATCTGTTTACGGGAACGAGTCGTCAGCAAACATCCACAGACCAGACAAGATCATTAACTTCGCCACTAGAGTCGTGTCAGATCTACGGAAATTTGATCATATTTCTGATGCCCGTAACGAGTTGGGTCTCCTCGCCGCTGCTGATCTGTATTTATTTCACAGTCTCACTTTGCTCCACAAGATCATTCTGACGGGTGAGCCAACGCACATTGCCGGTCAAATCACTACAAACTCGCCCCGCGAAATCGTCACACACGTGCAGACGACCTGCCAGCCATACCCAGAGAGGCTGGCCGCAGGAGATTTCTCTACTCGTCTCTCTTCCACTATAACAAACGTCCAACTGAAACAAAAACATCGAAGCTGTCTAACTTCAAGAAACATGCACTAACTTATCTCCACGAAAAACACTAGTCACACAAAAAACTTACACCATGGATATGTGTACACTATGAAGTCACCTTGAGGCCATCGCTTTCCTATCACTTCTACAAACCACTCGTGTATAGTTCGTGTTGCAAGTACGGTGTATATAGCGCGGAGAGTGATATGGATATTGCTGGCGTACGAATGTTTGTTGCGCATCTGCTCCCTCTATTGACTACAAATATATCCTTTCTTTGTAAATATCTGTGCGTTATACCCAGACTGTCCATAACAGCCACTGCACGTGGAGGCCATGCATTGCGAAATAAATAAATAAATCAAAAAGAAACTGGTTTACGTTGAACCTTAACCGTTGAATTGGTAATGCAAGACCTATGTAGTTCCTTCCAGCGTGATCAGTGTTAATTGATACGAACGATCATAAACCCGTCGCTGAATGCCGATGCCAATACAAACACGCCTCTGGCGAACTCGTCGCTAGATACGAATACGAATACGACGTTAACTTGACGTACGTGCTTCAAGCTGCCCATGACTTCCCTCAGTGGTCTTGCAGATAGCCAAGAACACCCAGATTCGCACGTGTTCATGATATATCAATATATGAACAGGGGAATGCAACCTAAGACGTATAAAGCCCAGCGATAATGTAAATGTGTTGCCTAGTAGAGCACAATTTTTCCCTCAAGCGAAAACAGAAGATGGTCAAGGTTGATGTTATTCAAGAAGGGCCTGGAAACATAAATTTATAACGCTTGCTGATTTACTATTCGGATATTTTGTGACGACAGATAGCCCATGAAGCTCGTTTATTGCCTACGTCGGCTTCTAATATTTTTAGTGATTCTCTTGCGTGCATATTTTGGGGGTACACGGATTTTTGTGTGTGGGGGAATCGCTACTTTTCACAAATTGGGAGGACATGCCCCCCCCCCCACCAATGGTTGTATCCATGCTGGCCACTGCCGATTGATTCCGTGACGTCTTGCGCCGCGCGCCCGACGCGCACCAGGGCCTGGCGGCCTTAGCTGTGGGCCGTCCCTCGTGTGGAACGGTTGTAAGCGGGACAGGCTGAGCGAGATGGTGATGAGGCGGGAGGGCTGTTGCACGGCGTGGCGCCTATCACAGTCCGTCAATCTTCAGTGGTGCGTTAGGTCTGAGACATTTCACAGGCTGTCAAAATAGTGCAGCTGCGGTCCGTTCACCAATTCCCTCCCTCAGATTAATGCCCGACCCTGTGCCTGCAGCAGGTGAGCTCCCCAGCCCGCAGTCCTCGTCCGCTCGCTCGTCTAATGTCTCTAAGGACGCCCTATACTAGAACACACACACACACACACACACACACACACACACACACACACACACACACACACACACACACACACACACACACACACACACACCCACGCACACACACACACACACGCACACACACACACACACACACACACACACACACACACACACACACACACACACACACACACACACACACACACACACACACACACACACACACACACACACACACACACGCACGCACGCACGCACGCACGCACGCACGCACGCACGCACGCACGCACGCACGCACGCACGCACGCACGCACACATACATATATATATATATATATATAAAAAAAAAATGACGCTATTGGCACCGTCTGACATCTGACTGTACCCATCGCAGTGCAGCTTCTTTATTTCTGTGTACCAGAACTGGATGAATTGCTTATGCAATTAGCTGGAAAAATTAAAGTGCACCCAATGGAGGTAATTGGACATGAAAGCGAACGATCGTCGTGCAAACTTCCGACTCTTCTGCGACGAATGGAGTAGGAGCAGGGTGGCCAGCACCCCCATCCAAAGTTTGGAGAAGCTTAATATGGGCCTCAAGTTTAATATGGTGTTGCATGAAAATACTCTGCTTTAAAATGGTTCTTGTACCCCCACCCCATCCCCCACCCCAAACAAATCGTGGTTTATGTGCCATTGTCTGCGACTACTACAGGTGATGGTGTGCCCAGTTGCAAATGAGCTAGGACCTCGTACAAGAATACAAGATGCCTCTTCCTTTCTTTCTCTGAACTGATGGCAGTTCTTGGCTTACATTTCACTCTTAAAGCGGTCGTCTTAGGAGACTAACCAAGGAGCAAATAGAAAAGGTATTTTCGATGTGGGAGCTATCTATCAGTCTAATCGCCTCCTGCAATATAATTATGTGTTGTGTTGGAGGTTGCATTTTTGTAGTCGTAGCCCCGCCTTGGCAGCCCCGCCCCTCCCTCCGTTTTTTTAAAGACAATAATTGGCATATTTGTGGGCCCTCGCTCCCTGAGACGCTGTTGCCAACTTGCGGTAACTCAGTAGTGGTAATTGTAACCGTCTCAACAGGGCATAGTTAAAGTTGAATTGCGTCCCTTTCACCTCATGGAACCGGGATTTTCCAATGAATCCATCACTCGCAAAAGCAAACGCGTTGAGTCATGTTTTTTGTGGTTTTCCATGTTGATTCAGTGTTGATGGAAGTCGCACACAGCTCAGAGCAGTTCCGCTATGATTCGTGATACCCGGTTCATATGCTGATGAACAATCTGTGCATATTTTAATTTGCACCCATCTCCGAAGTTCCATGAGCCAACAAGCCACAACAAAACGCGTGGCTGTGGGAATGCAACAAATATCTTGCATCAAAATCACGCTGCTTACTTTCATTTCGCTGGAAATACATGTCACTTAAAAATGCATGTATAATGTTGAGCAAATTTGTTGAACATGACGTGCAGGGACTATGGAGATTCAAAGAGCCGTCCATTTGAACGCCGGTGCGGGAGACAGGCGATGTTTCCTGTCGGTGCAGCGGAAAGAAAAGCAGATAAATCTGAAACGAGACGTCTTCAATCGGAAAAGAAACAAGTGCTCTCCACCTTAGCACAGGAAGTCAGAAAAAAAGTCAGGAAGGAAACACGCATTTGTTGTTTCGACTTCTCGTGCGACCAGAAAGTCTATTTGGCCCTTCCTAGCTGTTAATGAAGTTCCACCAATTAATGTGCGGAAGGTCACTGACACTGATCTAAGTATTAGGATACAGATACCAAGCATGACAGTGCAAATTTATTGCATTTCGTATAACTAACTTAGAGGCAGGAAGCAAGTTCCCAGGTCAAGCTATACTACTCTCTTCAGCTGACTACTTCACAGGACGGAGGAAAGCACGTTGGCATGACCATAAAAGCACAGATGCAGCATAGTAAACAGTACAACATTGTATATTAGACATTGTATTCTTTAGGACAACATTGTAGTATATCATAGTACAGTAAACAGTACAGCATAGTGTAGTATTGTATAGTAAACAGCATAGCAAACAGTACAGACCGTAGGGCATCCCTCCCATCTCATCAAGATTATGCATATATATATATATATATATATATATATATATATATATATATATATATATATATATATATATATATCCGAACCACATTCACTTCCTACCAACCTTTACTTCATCGAGCGATTCATGAGGCTTGTCTCTGGAGACCTCGTACGTGAACATTAGCTCATTATTCCCGTAACTGTTGGTTGTGTGGCAGCTGCAGCCGTTGATGAGGAAGTGGCCTTCCTTAGGAAGTGGCCTTCAGGTTGGATACGTATAAATGACCACGTGTGCCGTACTGGACATTGGTCAAAGCAGAAGAAGGTGCACCGTGGACATCGGACGGCTGACTTTGGGCATGGTTAGCCGAGGAGAAGTCAACGGAGAAGTTGACCGAGGTCAAGTCAATCGAGGATAAGTCAGCCGAGAAGTGAAGAGAAAAGTCAGCCGAGGAGAAGTCAACCGAGAAGAAGTCAACCGAGGGGAAGTCAAATGAGAAGTTGGCCGAGAAGAAATCAAACGAGGAGAAGTCAACCGAGAAGTGAGCAGATAAATGGACCGAGGAGAAGTCACGTGAGAAGTCGGCCGAGGTGTCGATCCAGCAGAAGTCGGCCGAGGAGTCGATCCAGCAGAAGTCGGCCGAGGTGTCAATCCAGCAGAAGTCGGCCGAGGTGTCGATCCAGCAGAAGTCGGCCGAGGTGTCAATCCAGCAGAAGTCGGCCGAGGTGTCGATCCAGCAGAAGTCGGCCGAGGTGTCGATCCAGCAGAAGTCGGCCGAGGTGTCAATCCAGCAGAAGTCGGCCAAGGTGTCAATCCAGCAGAAGTCGGCCGAGGTGTCAATCCAGCAGAAGTCGGCCGAGGTGTCAATCCAGCAGAAGTCGGCCAAGGTGTCAATCCAGCAGAAGTCGGCCGAGGTGTCAATCCAGCAGAAGTCGGCCGAGGTGTCGATCCAGCAGAAGTCGGCCGAGGTGTCGATCCAGCAGAAGTCGGCCGAGGTGTCGATCCAGCAGAAGTCGGCCGATGAGTCATCAACCGAGAAGTCAACCGAGAAGATGATGCACTGACTCATCAGCTGTTATGATCATAGTGCCCTTGATAGACGACCATGATGATGATGGGCCACAACAAAATAGCAGCTGCCTGCGTGTTGATCTCCATTTCAGAAGTGAATATGAGTTTCTCTGCGGTTTTTACCTCACACTGCGTCTACTTCCTCCACCAGGTCACGTTGGGCCATTATATAATGGGGGTTAAAAGAGGGCAGTCTAAGAATTATTTGCTTAGTTGCTGTACCCACGAGTGTATCGATGTCAATGCTGCATCATGACCTGCAACAATCAAGAGCAACGTTTTATCTTAATGCTGATTCACGATGTTCTATGTATTAATCTTAGGTTAGATATTGCCAACGAAAAAAAAGTTCCTTTACAGTTTGAGTGACAAAATAATGATCGCGAAACTTCGACATATTCGCTAGATTCCACTTGCTATGGCCGCGATAGTCATGCTATCTGGCGAATTATTGTGCTCGGATGCTGTGCTGAAGCAAAGCTTTCAATTGTCCAGATAACACATTATAGCGTTTTTGCTTATTGCTTATTGCATTATTCCAGATTTACGCTTTTGCTGCTTTTGAAAGTTATTTTACTGATACAATTAAATATTATATAATACCGAAAACTTTGGGTATTTTGGCCTATTTCAAAATCTGACATACTGCTGTTTCGAACGTCGTAAACATCGCAAGCATTTCAGTTTTTCGGGTTTTGAAGATGTCGATTAAAATACTCTATCACTTCCAAACAGTTCATAAGTAGAAGTTCGCTGACCAAACGTAGAAGAAGTATCTGGGTTCTCGGCCTGATAACTGCTCTATTCCTAATTAATTGATTATACATTGCTTGACTCTTGACGTCGAGACGCTTGACGCTTGACTTGACGAGTTTGCCGCCAGGTGTCAAGGTGGGAGGACGTCCGTTGGAGCTCCAGGTTTCCATATAGGTCGTTGCAGAACAGGGCAGTACTCTAGTCTAAGCTGTGGATAGGTGTTTAGCAATTACTTCTGTGATTATATTTCATTAGTTTTTATCTGATAAGCATTTTAGTAGCACGCAAACTATACTATATTAACCTAGCGACGCTGTCTCTCGTGCTCCATCTTCGTGTTAGGCGAGGCCTCGTGGCTTTGGGCGTGTTCTCGACGCTTCGATTTCTGTAGTAGGAGATATTACAGGTGTGTAGATTTCATAAGTACATTAGACAACATTCATACTATCCTAACATACTTTATTTATTTTTTGTTGTGCATAGTGTGTTTGGTGTTGAAGTTTCAGATAGTTTAATTGGTAGTAAGTTGTGGATATTCATAAGTGCTGTGTGACTGCTCATTTTTCTGTCTAGCCATAAGTGATATGAAAAGGGATATTCATATAGTTGTCTACTTGTGTGGAAGACAATTAGATTAAACTTTTTTTTAAAAACAAAAACAAAAACAAAAAACAATTGTTTAATAGTTTCTGCTTTTCTTGAGGTACTCAGAAAATTAACTGACAGTATAGGAGGTAGCGATTTATAGTGAATGACAGTTGGCTTTTTTTTGTCGGTTGTTTAGCGAGTTAATTTGAATCTAAATCTAGGCATAAGCTGCAGCGTTTAGGATGGTTTCGACCAGGATGCGGGCACTAGAGGAAGAGATTAGGACCCTTAAGGCAGAGCTTTCCAAGCTCAAGGCTGCCCTTGTTGCACAGGGTAGGCAAGATAAAGCAACAAGGGGTCGCTCCGTAACAGGGACGTCATATGCCCAGGTGGTCGCAGACCACCAGGTAGCTGAGGCTTCACCTATGTGGAGGTGGCTGGGATCTCTCGAGAGGGGAGTGTTAATAATGAACAGAGGAGGGGTAGTTCTGGTAGGTCACAGGAGGGGAAGTGGCATGAGGTCAGGGGGTGGGGGATTTGGAGACGCGAACCTAAGGAAAGGGTCAGTGAGTGGCAGGTGGCAGGTGGTAGGAGCGGGAGGAAGTCTAGCCGAACGGCCCAGCGGGCAGGCATATCAACATCAAATATGTTCCAGGCATTGGATGACTGCCCCCAGGATAGTAGTAGTAAGGAGTCAGTGCTGGTCATAGGAGACTCTCGTGTGCGACATTTAGGGCGGGCATTTTGTAAAGGTAGGAGGGACAGGAGGTGCATCACCAGGCCTGGTGCCAAGGTGAAGGACCTGGTACCTGTGGTGGCACAGGTCACCAGTGATCACCAGTTTAATACAGTCATAGTGTATGTAGGGGTAAATAACATAGGTCATACTAGGAGTGAGGAGCTTCTGCGGGAGTACAGGGCCCTTCTGGCCACCCTGAAGGGTACCAATAGAGTCATTGTAACAGCAATTTTGCCTAGGACTAGAGCCTCCCCTGAGTGGAGCTCTAGGGCACTGGCAGCTAACGCCAGGGTAGGAAAGCTCTGCCATGAGCTAGATTTTACATTTGTAGACGAGTGGAGCAGGTTTTATGCATCGTGGGACCTCTATCAGAGGGATGGCCTGCACTTCTCTGAGAAGGAGGTCCATGTGTTAGGCAAAGTGTACGAGCATGTCCTTCAGGGAAACTAGGAAATGGAGTGGGGAGGGAGGAAATTGCATTGCCAACTCATAAATATTCCAATGGTGTCAGCCAAGGCAATATAACCTCAAAGTCTGCAAATAGGGACAGCAGCAGTTCAAGGGGACAGAGTGATAGTTCATCTAGTGATAAAAGAACTCAGTATGAAAAGCCAAAGGTGGTTATGGAGCATTTGTTAAGTGTATGATGTTTAATGCTCAGAGTATCCGTTCCAAATTTGATGAGTTCAAGTGTTATGTTGCTGAGGAGGAACCAGATTTTGTTTGCATTACGGAGGCATGGGTCAGTGAAGGGTATTTTGGAGATAACTTACAGGACTATGAGATCCAGGGATACAATATGTTTTCGTGCAATAGGGGTCCAGCAATGAAAGGGGGTGGTGTAATGCTCTATATGAATAGCTTATTCAGTTCTCAAAAAGTAGCAGGTGAGGATGAAAATGTGTCTGTGGAGTCCATTTGGCTTGATGTCACTGTGGGAAAAGGCAACAGCAATACTCTCTACTCAAGAGGAAGTGCCTTATTCTTGGTGACTTTAATCTAAAAGGTTATGAAAATGCTGGTGTTGGCTCCCCATCATGCAAAATGTTTAGGAATTGCCTTGAAGAGGACCTGTTTGTATTTGAGGACCTGTTTGACACCAGTTTGTATCGGAACCTACCAGGCATGGTTCATTCATGGACCTTGTATTCACGGATTTAAGCGACTTGGTTCAAGACTTGACTATACGCGAAACTCTGGGAAGAAGTGACCATAACATAGTTAGATTCAAGGCACATGTAGGGGAAATTATCAAGGATAATTTGGTAAAGGTTCCAAATTTCAAGAGAGCAGACTTTGACTGCATGAGAGCGGCTTTGAGTGCCATCAGATGGGAATACAAATTCTCCAATTTAAATGCCTGTGAAATGTGGGAAAAGTTCAAATCTTACTTGAAGGAAATTCAGATTAGACATGTCCCCCAAAAGCAAAGACGCAAAAGAAGGGTAGGAAAGCCAGCATGGCTTACACCAGACTTGATAAAAGCAATTAAGGCTAAGAAAACTGCATTTAGAGTCTTTAAAGATGCCTCAAATGTCGTTAATCTAAAGGCGTATCGAAAAGCTAGAGACACTGTGAAGCAAAAAACCAGAGCATCAAAGCGAGCAAAAGAACTGGATTTAGCTAGAAACTGTAATGGGGACAGTAAAAAGTTCTATAGTTTCTACAAGCTGAGTAAAGTTTCTAGCACAATTGGTCCACTGGAAGTAAACGGGACTACGTTGGGTGAGGATAGTGAGTTGGTTGAGGAGCTGAGCAAGCAATTTAAATCAGTGTTTACATTGGAAGATATAACCAATCTGCCGACCGTACACCATAGTTCAGTGACATGGGATCTGACAAATGATGTTGATTTCATTGATAGTGATGTTGTTTACAATCATATCAGGAAAATAAAGCCAAACAAGGCAGCAGGATCTGATGATATTTATGCTAGGGTGTTGCGGGAAACTGAAAAGGAACTGGCATATCCACTTAGCATAATATCTTGTAGATCAGTTTCACAAAATGAAATTCCAACCGATTGGAAAAGGGCAAATGTAGTTCCTATTTTCAAGAAAGGAGAAAGAGGGAAAGTTGAAAAATATAGGCCAGTAAGTCTCACATCCCTAGTCTGCAAGGTACTCGAATAAATTATCAAGGATAGAATAGTTAGTTACCTGGAAGGTAGCAGATTGATTCAAGATACTCAACATGGGTTTAGAAAAGGACGATCGTGTCTCACAAAACTCTTGGACTTTTTGAACTTCGCCACAGAACAATTTGATCATGGAAATCAGGTTGATGTAGCATATCTTGACTTTAGTAAGGCCTTTGACAAGGTACCCCATACACGGTTAATGATACAGCTTCAGTCCCATGGTATTGCAGGTAGCATCTTAAAATGGATAGAGTTGTGGCTTTCAGATAGACAGCAAAGAGTGATGCTAAATGGTACAAAATCATCATGGCAAAATGTTCTTAGTGGAGTCCCCCAGGGGTCAGAACCGGGGCCACTACTGTTCATTATATTTGTAAATAACATTGAAAGTGGCCTAAGCAGTAAAGTTTTGAAATTTGCGGATGACTTGAAGGTCTTCAGGGCAATAACAGGAAAACATGAGCATATCTCGCTGCAAAAAGACTTAGACGAACTTGTGAAGTGGTCCGAAAAATGGCAAATGAAATTTAATTTTGATAAGTGCAAAATAATCCAAAATAAGTCCAAGTGCTGTCAGTGACTCAACAGGAGAAGGATTTAGGTGTTATTCTAAACACAAAACTGGGGCATCAGAACAGACCAAGGAAGCCAGGAAGAAGGCACTGAGAATGATCGGGGCAATAAATAGGAATGTATCATACAGAAGTGAGGAAGTGATCAGGAAGCTTTACTGTGCATACGTCAGGCCACATTTGGAATACTGCATCCAAGCTTGGTCTCCTAGGTATGAAAAAGATTGTTGGCTTTTAGAGAGAGTACAAAAGAGGGCTACAAAACTGGTTAATGGCATAAGCAACCTGGAATATGAGGAAAGATTGAAGAAATTGAATATGTTTTCACTTAGATATAGAAGGCTGAGAGGAGATCTCATCGAGGTCTTTAAATTTGTCCATGGTCTGGAGAGGGGATACCTTGGGGAAATGTTTGAATTGAACAGAAATGATGCAATTAGAGGTCATAAATTCAAAATGAAAGTGAACCACAGCAGAACAAGGTTAAGACAAACTTTCTTCACCAACAGGGTAGTAGAACACTGGAACCAGCTGCCAGAAAACATTGTCAGTAGCAGCACATTGAACATCTTTAAAAACAGCATAGACAATCATTATAAGAATAGAGGGCTTGCTTTTCAGTATTACAGGGAGGGCTGATTGGCAGATTTGGTGGGCAACTGGTTCAGTGTACAGAGTGCAACCAAGAAGGGCCCTTGTGGCTCATAGTTGGACTAATCTTTTATGTCTTTATGTCTTTATGTCTTCATGCCTTATGACTCATATCAAAAATGACGTTTTCTCAAATTAAAAGACTCATAAATTTACCCCCAAGGAATCTGAGAACATACATAGGCACGGATTTATTTGCTTGGTTGGGAAAAGGATTCGTGGGCCTGGCTGGCGATGGTCATGCATTGTATGCAGGAAAAATAATATATAAACGCTTGCGACCTCCGACGATTTTATCTGCGACAAATTTCACCACCGCAACAGCCACTCCCCGTGCTGCCGCCGAACCGCGTTTCCCTACAACCTGCACAGCCAACAGGAACTTCCGCATCTGCGGCTTCCTGAACGTGCCGACGCGCCGCGACATTTCGCGCGACGCCCGTACCGCCCGGTCTTCCCCAGCTGACCGCCCAGCACACCGTCCACACCCACCTGTGGCGCGGTGTGACGTCACGCCGCTGGCGGGGGTGGAGCTTGCGCGCGTGCTCCGCCGCCGAAGAGCGGCCGGCGGCCCAGCGCGGGCGTCAGTGCACTGCCGTCGAGGCCGCAGTGTCCAGTCCGGCTCAGCTCAGCCAGGTCGCCCGTCGGCCGCGCGCACGCAGCACCATGAACACCCTGCAGGTAGGCGCCGACACCGACACCGACACAGAGACAGGCACCGGACACCGATGCTGTCGCCGTCACCAGCGCCGGCACCGGTACCGGCACTGATACTGACACCGTCTCACTGACACCGCCTCACTGACACTGTCTCACTGACACCGTCTCACTGACACCGCCTCACTGACACTGTCTCACTGACACCGGCACCGACACCGAGACTGACACTAACACTGACACTGACACTAACACCGACACCGACACCGACACCGACACCGACACCGACGCTGTCGCCGTCGCCGCCGCCGTCACCGGCACCGACACCAACACTGACACAGTCACCCTTCGTGTCGCTGTCGCTGTCTTGTTACTCACTGTCACTGTCAATGTCATTGCCACCTTTACTTATTTTATCGCTGCCACTTTCACTGTTACTGATGCTTACAGAGAACAGCCTAATAATTATTTGCTTAGCTGTGATACCCATATACATGAGTACATCGATATGAATGTTGCATCATCACCATCACTCCTGTCATCTGTCACTGTAACCATCACTCACTGTCACCATCACCACTACAACCATCACTGTCACCATGGCTGTCGCCATCACCTCAGCGTCACCATCATCATCACCGTCACTGTTGCTGTCCCCGTCTGTGTGGCCGTCACCGTCACGGTCATCATCATCGTCACTGACACGGTCGTCACCGCCAGCACCACCGCCACGCTCACCATCACTGCGTGTGTGCGCGTGTGTGCATTCACGAACTGCCACCACAATGGTTCTGATCCCCTGTTCAAAACGAGACAACCGGACGGCTCCCTAAGGTCATGACCTCAAGGAACTGTTCCGCCATTTGGATACGTAATGCGATTGCAAAGTGTCATGCAGTAAAATTATAATGCAGAAACATTGGGATCGAAATGCGCCATTGGACTGATTATTGGTCGTTTATTGCACATGACAAGCTACGTGGCACGAAGTTATCATGCAAAATTGTTAGATATTTGGGCTTTGGAGCCCTTCGACCGGCCTATAGTTGCATATCATGCGAGAAACGCATAGTGAGCAAAGTGACAACTTGCCCAAATGCGAAATAGCGAAGGAGAAAAACTAATCATGCGATGCATGACACGAACAAATTGGAGCAAGAATGGGTGTCTTCTCTTTTGGGTGAACCTCGGCTGGAAGGGTGCGTGCTGGGTGGGTGGTGCTGGATGAGTCTGCTGTGCGGAGATGTGTTCCAGCTGGGTGGTGCTGGATGAGTCCGCTGTGCGGAGATGTGTTCCAGCTGGGTGGTGCTGGATGAGTCCGGTTGGAGGAGGCGATTGCTCTAAGAGTGGTGCTGGATTAGTCTGGTTGGGGAGGCGAATGCTGTAAGAGTGGTGCTGGGTGAGTCCGGCTGGGGGAGATGCGTGCTGGATGAGTCCGGTTGGAGGAAGCGGGTGCTGGCCGAGCGGTGTTGGGTGAGTCCGGTGTGCAGAGATGTTCGTTGATCGGGTGGTGCTGGATGAGTCTGGTGACGTGACAAGGGTGATTTCTCTGGACCATGTCGTTCTGGTGCCAACGAGGAATTCCCTGAGACTATAGATTATGGCTTCCTAACTAATTGCAAGCGCTCGAAGCCGCGAGCATTGGGTGCTGCCATTGAATTGTAAGAAAGCTTAACATGTGATCCTATGGGCGCTGCTCGGTCAACCCATCCAACCTATTTCTTCGAAGCAAAGCACCGGCTCCCGACCCGACCCACCCATAACAGCAGCGCGTACCGCAGGGACCTCTGTGAAGGAGTTCCACCTGCCTTTGTTGCTGATTTGTGTGTTTGCACGGATGACCACCGTCGATTGTACGTCAGTGAATAGAAAGCATTGCACGATTGATGCTTAAACTGTAGCCTCGAAGGCGATCAGAGTCCGACTGCAACCTGTGGTGGTCGATTCCGCTCTGTATGCTCCCTGCCATCCGGCGTACTTCATGCCTGATTGCCGTTGGTGAAGCTTTCTCTTGGGACACGACGAAGTGGTGACTGGTTGGCACCGCTGAGCGTGGCAGGACTCTCGGGACACGAGAAGGGGGTGAATGGCTAGCACCGCTCAGTGTGGGGAAGGGGGCAGCGGTGAGACCGGTGACTGTTCAGTCAGGTAAGGGTTTCCGGTGCAGACCTGAGTGTCCGATGTCCGGGAGGTCCGGGAGCCGCCCGGGTACTGGAACGGTAGCGATCAGGTGGCGTTAGAACGCTAAATTGCCGATATAAATTCAAGCTTTAAATTGCGTTGTCAATGCTATATTCGGGTCAAGATAATGCGTGGTGACGAAAATGCATCTTCTCATTAGCGTGTTACTTATGGTTCGTGCCACACGATATTTAGCATCAGTACTTATTT
Organism: Imbricaverruca yamaguchii; assembly: GCA_034440575.1. Taxonomy (NCBI): domain Eukaryota; kingdom Metazoa; phylum Arthropoda; class Thecostraca; family Neoverrucidae; genus Imbricaverruca; species Imbricaverruca yamaguchii. The sequence goes on along the minus strand of JAOTOL010000420.1, from coordinate 30,323 downwards.
TTGCATCTTAAAAAGAATCCACCTTTTCTCTTATTTGTCGGCATTCCTGAACTGAAGCAATCAGATCGGACACGGAAGTCCGGCTCCGCCGTGAACGTATATGCCGCGTTATTACGCTCCACATCAGCCTAACATGTTGCATTTCTCACACTGCTGCGTAATTAAAAAAAATACGTTTGTGTTTCCTTAAAAATAGTTTTAACATGCATTAATCTATGTCTACCGTTGTGAATTTTGGATACAAAAAACCGTTTCCAATTTGTGTGACATTCTGTGACGCTTGTGACACAACTCGCAACGTACTAACGTAAATTACGAGCAAGAGATCAACGTGAGCTTCTTAGGACGCTATTGTCCAGCGTTCTGCTTTTGTTCCCTGATTATCCCGAATATGCGCTGTGTGTAACAGAGTATCTGATCTATTCCAACTCACAATGCATTTTTCCTTGCTCAGAATAAGAAGTAAAATTTACAAATACAGTATGCATGTGCAATATGCGTTGTTTCACTTTGTATAGCAACAATGGATTTTACATGTCGGAACAAAATATTCAAGCACCTCCATCAACGCGAAGCTGCAGTTGCAAATGTTGACCGCCATTCTCTAACATGGTAAAATGCCTGGAGGTGTTGACATCTCCAAGAAAACGCAACATAAGGTATGTAGCACACACTAAGAATGATGGACACCAAATGTACTGTTGACCTGTCAAATCTGAGCAGATGCCTCTAGCAATATTCGTCAACAACTGAAATTGTTGCATATCGTCTTTGGATGAAAGACGGAATCTACGGGGAAGTTACATTGTCGAGCATTATAGTGTCCAGCCTTTGCTCTCATTAAGTGAGCCCCGAGATCAGGGCTCACTCTCAAGGCCGTCACTTTCGGAAATTCCGAGTAATTCCACTGGAGACAGATTCTCGTTGACGTCAGCGTCCACGGCACTCATTGACGTGAACTTACTCTGAGCACGCACCTCCGGATGGGGGCAGGGATGTGCCGCTGGAGACAGATTGTCGTTGACGTCAGCGTCCACGGCACTCATTGACGTGAACTTACTCTGAGCACGCACCTCCGGATGGGAGTGGGGGTGCGCCGCTTTCCCGACTCAGTCAATATTAATCTGGGCTTACTGCAGTCGTGCATTTCGCAAATTCTAACCATGAAGAGATCGGGTGGGTCGCCTTTTCACGGAGGCTTTTAATTCATGCGTCAATACCGGAAATGGTGATGGGTTGCGCGCAGAGCGACGCGAACACGCTTGGATCGAAGAGGCCCGCGGCCAGCAGACCAGCGTTGCAACTCCCGCACCATTATGGATTGAACTCCAGAGGGACGAGGTAATACGTCAGCACTTCTTGCACGCTGTGACCTGGTCGGTTCAGTGAACATCACCGGTCGCCGTCAAAGGGCGCCCGGGTCGCGTGGGTCGGCGGCCTAGCCGGGTGGCATGCATCAAGAGCAGATTATTCGGCTATTTTTGTTCTCGGTCAGCCAATGCGGTGGCGCCCAGTGTTTCCCATCAGGGTCCAGACCCGGATGATGTGTTTATCCCGCTGGCTGGATTGGTCGTAGCTGACCTACCGATCTCGCTGACGCTGAACTGGATAATCAATTAGTGTTGCGTCTGATGGCGCGGCTCATCAGATTAATATGGTCCCAAGGGAGCAGCCACGCATGTCCCGACGCGATCCTTCGGGCCGTGCGGACAGGCCGACCTTATTGGCTCCGGCTGTCCGGCTGCCAGTCGGGTTGATCTGGTTGGCTTCGGTGTTCGGGCCGACTCAACCCTACTTTGATGGCGCGAGCGGTTAGTTCTGTCGGGATATATCACTCGCGCCGGAGGGGGGGGGGGTCGGAATCCGCCCACACCTGTCGCTTTTTTGACGAGATGTAATTGACCGGCAGGGATATCGTAATTCAATCTTGTGCTTTTGTGAGACATTGATAAGCGCATCCCCCCAAAAAATAGATCCCTTGCATTGGAACTGCGGGGTGCAAAGTCGACCGACAAGTCCCGAGGTTTCAATGTCACAGATGTTTCAAGGTCAAAGATGTTTCGTAGGTGCAGCGGTGAAGTGTGATGGCCAATCTCCACCTCATTTAACCATGAAGGCATTGACCTAGGATCACGAACTTTATAATAAGGCAAGTTCTCTGCAGCCGTAATCTACCCTCGAAATGTTTTGCACTTCCACCTTCAGTAGTTTCCGAGATCTTGGCCATATCGGCCTTATGTAATATGCAACCTGTATGTAACATGATGCAAGTCCAGAAAACTTGCGCACTGCATATGCAATGCTTGCTATGCGTATTACACGTTGCAACAGCGGCTGGTGACACTTCTTTCCTTCTTTTAAAAAAATATTGAGCAGGGGCAAAGTGCTATTCGCTAGAGATATCCTACGCTAAGGAAGAGTTACTTTAATCCGCCTTATGTGGCATCCGGTTATATCAAATAAGAAAGAGGAAAGATGAGACGCCGGCAAGCAAGGATCGTGGCGTAATGGCCGATACACAGATGAAACATACACATACTTGATTACGCACATGACACTTAGAAGTACACTTTGGTGGGTGGGCAGCACCGCAACCTGTGGAGGGGTCCCACTGCCCACCTGGGACCTGAAATGCCAAGCGGAGGCCCGACACCAAAATATTCAAGCTCACCAAATCCGTCGATCAGCCCTCCCTGGAATACTGAAAAGCAAGCCCTCTATTCTTATAACGATTGTCTATACCGTTTTTAAAGATGTTCAATGTGCTGCTACTGAAAATGGTTTATGGCAGCTTGTTCCAGTGTTCTATTACCCTGTTGGTGAAGAAAGACTGTCTTAACCTTGTCCTGCTGTGGTTAACTTTAATTCTGAATTGATGACCTCTAATTGCATCATTTCTGTTAGAGTCAAACATTTCCCTGAGGTATCCCTTCTCCAGACCATGGACAAATTTAAAGACCTCGATGAGATCTCCTCTCAGCCTTTTATATCTAAGTGAAAACAGTCACTTTCTTCAATCGTTCCTCATGTGACAGTGTTGCTTATGCCATTAACCATTTTTGTAGCCATCTTTTGTACTCTTTCTAAAAGCCAACAATCTTTTTCATAGCTTGGATGCTTCATAGCCCAAGCTTGGATGCAGTATTCCAAATGTGGCCTGATGACTTCCTCACTTCTGTGTGATACATTCATATTTATTTCTCCAAGCATTCTCAGTGCCTTCTTCCTGGCTTCCTTGGTCCGTTGTGATGCCCAAATGTTTGTGTTTAGAACAACACCTCAATCCTCCTGTTGAGTCACCGATAGTACTTGACCACCCATCAAGTATTGAGCCTTCATATGCTGCCTACCTACATGCATGCTTTTGCACTTACCGAAATTAAATTTCATTTGCCAGTCTTTTTGAAACATTTTGAACATTTTGCCATGATGACTTTGTACTATTTAGCATCACTCTTTGCGGTCTATCTGAAAACCAAAAGTCTCCATTTTAGGATGCTACCTGCAATGCCATGGACCTGAAGCTGCATCATTAACCGTTTATGAGGTACCTTGTCAAAGGCCTTACTAGAGTCAAGATATGCTACATCAACCTGATTTCCCTGATCAAATTGTTCGGTAGCGAAGTTAAAAAAGTCCAAGAGATTTGTGAGACGCGATCGCCCTTTTCTAAACCCATGTTGAGTATCTTGAATCAATCTGTTTCCTTCCAGATAACTAACTATTCTATCCTTGCTAATTGATAGTAGTTTTGTAGTTTTGTTAATTGATAGAAAACCTGTAGGGGAAAAAACAAGCGCGATTTATAATGAGTACCGCCCTTTTTAGTCAAATTTGATCGGTCTCTACCTACCTAGTGTAAAATACCCTATATGTATGTGTTATTTTTTCAACGACGGAGTAATCAACAACTGGTGTAATGTGGTGACACAGCTAGCAGAGGATGTAGCTCGCATGCTGTGTCCTTCAGCTTTATTTCAGGTCAGGTTGATCGAGGAAATGTTAAAATGTGAAAATGTGACAGGGAATCAGATTGGTTCTGCAAGTTGGGTTTCTTGTAGAAAACGAAATGGAAGTTCGAGGAGTGCCAGGTGATCATTCCCGAGGAGTGCCCGGAGCGAAATCTGTTGATGGCTGCGGTTGAGATATTGGATAATAGCGCGGCGATGAGGAACATATGCTGTACATGTTAGTAATATATGGGCTACATTGAGGCGAGCACATGTGGTGGAATTTGGCGCCCGACGTGGTCCCAAAAAATATAATTGTGTGTTAATCTCGTGTGTCCAAGGCGAAGTCTGGCGAGTAATACTTCATACAAACGGGAGTGTTGGTGGGAACAGGGCCAGTCGGCCATTGTGGACTTTATGGTGTGTAGGCGTGTGGTGTCGTGTGACCAGCAGACCTGTACATATTTATGAAATAGCATATTGGTTAGTGTAAGAAGATTACTGGGTGGTACTGGGGTATGAATATACCCTGGGAGGTCTATTGTCGCTCGTGCCAGGCTATCCGCACGCTCGTTGCCCGGGATACCCGCGTGGCCAGGGATCCAGAGCAGGGTGAGCCGCAGGTGTGCGAGGTTGTTATGGGAGAGGTGTCGGATGGCGTGGAGTGTGGGGTGTGTGGTATTGTGTATGGCCGCGAGGGCGTCAATGGAGGATTGTGAGTCAATGCAAATTATGGTAGGGGTGGTGATGTGTCGTTCGACTATGTGTTGGAGTGAGTATGGCTATTAATTCCGCTGTGTATAACGAATGATGTAATGCTAATTTGACATGGTCGGTGTCAGGTCCACCGCACCAGGCGGCGCCCGTACCATTACTAGTACGTGAGCCGTCGGTGTAGAAGAAGGTGTGTTGTGGGTGGGCCTCTTGATATTTAAATAATTTCTCCTGAACGTCCGTGGGGTTAAATAGGTTCTTTTGTTCTGTAGGAAGAGATGCTCGTGTTTGTGGTGATTCATGTGCCAAAATGGGGGAAGGGGGATTCGATCTGGGGTTACTTCGGAAAATTTTAGGGTGGATGAAAGAGCCTGCTTCAAGTGAATAGCAATGCTGTGTTTGTTTTTGTTTTTGGAATGCCGTGCCGAAGGTTTAGTCCATACGAGGTTGGAGGGGTGATTTAGTTGTGTTGTTGTCCTGAAGTTATATCTGGCGAGTTGTTGTGTTATGCGGCGTTGTAGGCTAGGGAGGTTATTCTCCGCCTGGAGACTGGTGAAAGGTGTAGTGCGGAGTGTTCCGGTGATGATACGAGTGCGTGATTTTGTGTGCATTCGAGTATCATTCGTCGAGAATGATTCAAAGATATTTGAAAGAGGTTTGGAGGAGGATAATTTCATTGCGGTAGCGGAGCAGTTTATTAGGGGAGTATACTTGGGAAGCCGAGAGAAAAGCATTGTGACTGATTTCGTAGGGGAGATATGTAGCCCCCAGAGGGAGCGCCAGGAATCTACGTGATTCATGGCAAGTTGGATGTAGTTAGCTTGTAGCTGTGTAGATATGTAGATTAACTGTGTCGGCAGATGGATGGGTAAACCAAATTGCTATATCATCAGCGTATGTAGAATATTTCGGTAGTGGGAAATCAGGAGAATTTGGTCTAGAGCATCGTTAATTATGATGAAAAATAGGGTTGGGGAGAGGACGCTGCTTTGCGGCACGCCTTGCTAAAGAGTGTAATACTGGGAATGGATGTTTCCACAGCGGACGCCGAAGGAACGATTTTTGAGAAAGTTGCCGACGAAGGTGGCCATTCTGCCCTTTATACCAATTCGGTGTAATTTAATTAAAAGGGCTATGCACTTTGTGAAACGCGGATTTCAAGGCTAAGAAGAGGGCGATGGTTTCGGTTTTTTCGCGAAGCCACGCTGAATTGAGTCTAAAATTTCGTGGAGGTTGTCAGCAGTGCTTCACCTTGGGCAGAAGCCATTTTGAAAAGGGGAGATAATTTTGTTGTTTTCGATTTATTCATTGATCATGTGCCCAAAAATTTTGCAAGCACAACTAGTGAGAGAGATAGGGCGATAGCTGGAGAGGTGTTTAGGTTTGAAAGGTTTATTGATAGGAATGATAGTGCTGGTAGACCAGGAAGCTGGGAAGGTACCATCAGTCCAAAAAAGGGGTATGCCAGGGGATCGGGTCCAACGGCTTTATTGGTTACTTTGGAGAGTGATGGATTTAGTTCATACAGGGTAAAGAGGGCGTTGTATGGCTCAGTGTTGTCGGAGACAAATTACAGGGGGCTAAAGTGTCGCGTAAGAATGAAGTAGTGTGCTGAGAGTATTGATCGTTGTAGGAGATGTCTGAGTAACAAGTAGCAAAGTGTTCCACGACAGCTGTATGTTCTGTTATTTTCTGTTGATTAATTGTCAGTTGTGGAAATACGCGGTGTGGGGTTCCTGCCATCAGATAAAGGGCGACTTTGAGTCCAGGTTTGGGCGACGGGGGTAAGTCGATTGAAAGTGTCGGAATACGGTTGCTAGCTGTGCTTTTTGGCCGAAAGGATAGTTTGCTGGCAACGTAGTTTTGCCTCGCGGGCTTCTATCATGTTTTGTACGGTGAGGTTTTGGCGGAATTTTCGCTCGGCCCGCCGTCGCAGGGCGACGTTGCAGCGCCTCTTTGGCACTCATCACTCCACCACGACACGCGTTTACGGTCGGGTTGGCGACGAGGTTTGGGGACATATTTTTCTGCCGCGAGTAGTATGGTATCAAGGAATGCCGAGCTTGGGGGTTGAGACTGGGGAGGGATAAGATTAACAATTTCCTGGGAGAAAGACGGCCATTCTGTTTTGCAAGCGTTCCAGTTGGGTATAAACAAAAGGTCACTAGAGTGGGCTGAGCGTTCAAGAATATTGTGAATGGGGAAGTGGTCACTGAAAATGGGGTCGGGTTGAACATGCCAAAAGAAGAGGGGATAGAGGTCGAAGCTAGGGAGAGGTCAATGGCAGACGGGCGGAAGGGGGCGACATCGGTGTTGTGAGTGGGTGTTTGGTCATTCAAAAAGACCATGGTGTGTGTGTGTTGAGGAGTGTTTATATGCGGTGTCCGTGTGGGGATGTGATGTGACAGCTCCACGCCTGCTGATGGGCGTTGGGGTCGCCCAGCACCAGGCAGGGGTGTGGGAGGAGGCCGAAACGATTTGTAGCAGAGGCTAAGGATAGCGTAGGAGAAGGGGGAAATGGAGGGAGAGTGAAGTGAGCTCTAGTTGTGCAATTTGGACAGATACTGCAACGTAATTTAGGTTATTGGGGATGGTCATTGGGCGATGAAGAAGGGTGTTCGAGACATATAATGCAACCCAGCCGTCGCGGGGCGCAGAATTTCTGTTGTGAGTATAGAGAGTATAGTCATGAATGTTAAAGTTATACCGATCATTGTCGCGTCATCTGGTCTCCTGATCGGCGGCACTCAATTGTTTATTTTTGATGATATATTCCTTGAATTCTGCCCAATGGGATATGAGTGACCTCGTATTCCACTGGAGCAAGAATTGAATAGTGGGTGTCTGCATTAGTGATGGTGGTGCTCACTCCCTCGTAGGCGTGCGTGTGGCGGTGAGGGCATGACGGAGTCGTCTGTCTCACACGAGTCGGACGACTTAGGTATTGTGTGAGGTTCTGGATCCTCGGAGGGGTCTGTGCTCTGAGAGCGGGAGGGGTGAGTGGCCTCGGGGGGGGGGGAGCGGTGGCCCTGAGGGGGCGAGGAGTAGAGACGGCCCTGGGGGCGGCATTAAGGGAGCCCGTGTTCTGGGCGAGGCGGCCTGATAGGGAGTGGAGGCCGGGCGTCGAAGTACCCAGTGTTGGGGCTGGGTGCCTGGGGTGAGGCCGACCGTCTGATGGGCCCGTGTGTGGGGTGGGGCTCTTGGCTATCGGCTTTTCCATTTTGGAGAGCCGACCGTCATAGGACCTCACGCGTGGGGACCTGGGGTCAGAAGGGCCCGTGTGTGGGGCGGGGCTCTTGGCTATCGGCTTTTCCATTTTGCAGAGCCGACCGTCAGAGAAGCCCACGCAGGGGGGGGGGGCTGGGGTCAGAAGGGCCGCTGTTGGGAGGGGGGCGCATGGTTGGTTGATGAGGGGGAGGGGGAGGTGTCTGATTCCGTTAGTCCAGGTGAGAGGGAGAGAGGAGGAGCGTTGAGCCGCCTGTACTGGGGTAGGCCACAGGGGGGCCGAGCGGGATCTGGCTCACACCATCGGTGGTGCCGGGGACGGGGAAGCTCTGGCCGCGAGTCGGCGCTGCTGGCGCTCTTTTGCGTCGACCCATGCGGGGCAGCGGGGGACGAGGCCGGGTGGAATCCGAGGCAGGCCGCGCAATTTGGGATTGCTGTTGTGCACAAGTCGGTCGTGTGCTCTTCAGCACATCGCCTACGCACTGACGTTTTGGATCGGCTCGCCTTGCCTAGGTGCCCGCAACGTTGGCAAAAGCCACACCGTGCTGGGGAGGGTTCCAGGGGCGGAGGGCGATTTGGAGGTGCCCGACCATGATGTGGGATGGCGGAGTTGGTGTGAGGAAGCCCAGTTTTAGGACTGGGCCTGGGCGTGGGCGGTGGCCGAGGCGTGTCGCTTCCCAGACCCCTCGGGGTCTTAGCTCGTACAAGAGCTCCTCCTCAGATAGCTCAGTGAGCTCAGGTGCGTGTGCTGCCATGTTAGTCATATTTAGTTCTTCCGCTAATTCGACGGAGACAGGGTTGTCAAGGAAACTGTCAAGATTTATGAGGACACGGGCCTGGGATGCCTCGTGGACACGGACCAGAAGGGCCCCGGAGCGAAGAATCTTCGCTGTCCTAATCGTCACTCCGCTCGTCCATTCGTCCAGAGCTCGTGCGATACCGAAGTGGGAGGTGCGGGACCAGGAGCCCTCCGTTCTGGTGATCAGAATGAATGACTCCTTCTCCGGAGAGTCGCGGGGAGGGGGCAGGCGGGCTCCCGGCCGGGGTCGGCGCCCTCCGTCCTCCGAGGGGGACGGGGAGCTCCCGGGCATACCGGGGCGGGGAGGGGGTGCTAACCTATAGGCAAGTAGGGAGGAGTGCTTGTGAGAGTTGATAAGGGCACCCTGAAGGGGTGCTGCAAGGAAAGGTGTGGAAATAACTGTCGTGCTAAGGGGGAGAGAGAGAGAGAGTTTGGGGGGATGGGGGTAGCCGAGCAGAGGCGGGGGCAGTCACGGTGGTCTGAAGATCGCTAGCTTGATCCTTTGAACCAGAAAGGTACCTATGTCCGGTTCTAATCTATTGGGTGGAATGGGACAAACGACAGTCAAAGCTGGCCGCTGATACGGTTCACAACGATGTCCTAGGAGCGCCGTTGGGCCGAAGGCGGGGCTGAGCCGGCTAATCCGGCGAACAACCGACTAGTGGCGTCGGCCGACTGATCTGGCTGACAACCACCTAGTGGTCGGGGCCTGACGTCACCCGGGAGTAGAGTTTCTCGCAGATGTCCAAATAAGGACACCTACGAGACAGCTGGGAGAGGGTGGAGTAGGGCGGTAGGACGGCGGGTAGCTTCTTTTTTTTTACTTAAAAAAAAAATTTCATCAGAGTTGTTGTTGGGGTGGCTTGAGGAGCCAGGGCTCTATTGCTAAGCAGAGCTTGTTGCGTGAACCCTGGCCCCACCACCCGATCCATGAACTCCAGCTCAACGGCAGAATTTAGACCGAAAGTTTAACGTGCCGCCAATGCACCGACACGGCCGCCCGGTAGTTCGTCCCCGGCCTTATCTGGCCAGCTACCAACTGACACTCCTGGCCGGGGGCTAAATGCCAGGGCGCGAAGCGACTCGAACCCTGTGTTGCCAGTACAGGGGAGACCAGTGCAGGCCAGCGCTCTAACCAACTGAGCTACCGGGGCGGCCTTCTTCGCTCAATCAATAAGGATTAGGATCTTCTTGAGCCTTCCATTATCGGCTGGTTACAGTGCGTGACGAGAATATGCAGTACGGCCGGTGCTGGCACCAGATACTGTCCTCGACTGGTGGATTATGCGGCAAGTGAGTATGACTGGAGGTCTAAGTTTGGCAACATATCTCGACAATGCGTGACGAGAGCACGAAGTACCGCCGGCACGTGCGCCAGACAGTCCTCGACTCACGGATCGTGCGGCAAGGGAGCAGACTAAACATCTCTCGACCGATTAAATTAAGAGAAACACGAGCACGAGGGAAATTTATGACAAAAGGGACGACGTTGCACGTCGAAGCGCACGAAGCATCTTGAAGCCTGCGTTGGATGTGGCTCCCGAACCGAAGAGTGTTGTCGGTGGTGCAGGCAGTACCCATAGCAGATCGACAGCGGTGTACACAGGGAGACATCTCCAGGCAGGTATCTAGCGGAGTTACCGTGTCGGGCAGAATCAGGAGAGGTGCACAGGACAGCATCGGAAAACTAATCTCATAAACGTACGATGGAACATCAGCGGTCTCCATGTGGACCAATGCCGGCTCAGCAGGCGAACACAAGAAGCCCTCGACAGCACGTGATTGGAAACCTGTGACGCTAACTGGAAAATTGGATGGTGTTTTTCTACAGAGTTTTCAAATCCTTGTCCAACTTTCCAGTGCAACTTTCCAGCTTCCAGTTCCAGGGCGAAAGCCGAATGGCACCTTCATGCCTTTTCTTCACCAAACCGAAGCCAAACCAAATACGAAGACAAATTCAAAGTCAAGTCTAAGCACAAACTGCAACCCAAACTCAACTCCGCACCCATTCAAGAACGGCACTCAATCCGAAACAGAAGCCGTAGCCCAGGTATCAACCTTTTTCTCTCTCTGGCACACAGCTGGCTGAGAATTGCCCACCTCTGCTGATTAAAAATAGAAACTAGTGAAAAGAAGGTGTCGGTGCTCTAAACGTTCCACAGAGCTATCTACAGACGAGTACCTGACAAACTGTTCAGTCATTGGGTCTCGGCCTGAATTATTGGGTGGCAGGCCGGACTCATCTTAGTTCTAAAGTCAGCGCGTAACCATACTGCAATACGCTAACCATGCTTTGAAAATTAGGTGCTATGTTTCACATTGACAGTTCACCTAAGTGGGATGGCCCAGCGCGTGTCGACAGGTTGTGTAATTATTGTACCAAGTGTCCAGCAGCATTTAGCAGTCGGAAATTCATGGTACCATCTCCACATCAGACATCAGCTAGGGTACAAGTTGCGTGTTTGCTCGATATCTGGGCAGGAGGAGCTTCCACAAGACACGCTTCAATTCGAGAAACTGACCTTGTTTGACCCAAGATGAGACCATAAAGGTTGGCTGGTTGGCCATTTGAGCGTCATTGGCGTCTTGACAATAGTGAGCATATTCAGCTCCCGTACCATCGATGTCGAGTGAAATAGTTATGTAGGTGCGCTTGCCATTAACACGCGCCCTGGAGGGCCTCTGAAAATAACGCGCACTGGAGGGGGGCGGATTCCGCCCCCTAGGATCTCAGCTCCTATGAAGGCTAGAGCAACGAAATTCACAGGATGGATGGGCACGATAGTGAACTCTATTGTGTGCAAAGTTCATGACCTTAGGTCAATATCTTCAAGGTCAAATGAGGTCAAAATAGCAAAATGTTCTGGTTTTGCGTGGCTTGGCTTGTCATTGTTATGGATCGCTGTGATTGTGTTTAAATGCTCCAAAATTGGCATTAATGATGTTTTGGACATTACTAATGATGCAATGCAGATGTCAGATCCGCCATTTGACCTCAGCTCACCTATATAGGAGCACTTTATTAGGTCATTACCTGCTCTAGTTACCGGAACCGGGCTCCCATCCCGACTGCTCCGTTGGGCGGCTCGGCACAATCGGCTTCGCAAAGAAAGGAGTGAAATACATGAATAAAGCATGGAAACGCTTAGGCATACAATGACAAACAGTAGATTTCGGGATGTATATAGGGAGTAACATGTAAAGTGACATCAATCGCATGGCAGTCATTTGCATTTATGACACATTCCAGTTCACCAAGTTTGGTTCCATTAGCCTATCATGAACTTGACCTGACTTGACCTCGGCGTCCTAACATGACTTTTAAATTACACAGCATGACAATATGCATCAAATAAGTCGCTAGTGTTGTCAATAACACTTCCCTATTGCCAATATACGGGAAGCGCATCCGCGCCGATTTTTGTGGTCTGGCGCTGCGAATTGTTTTTACTTTAATGACCCCTAACTTGAAAACCTCTCGGCCGATTTTCATTTTTCTTGCTTTAAACAATGCTCCGGTGATTTTTAAGCAGGTACGCGAAAAAGTTGGTGTATATCGGCCAGTACAATATGGAGTTATGTACGAAAAATCGGGAGTATTTGCGGATTTCGCCATACCCCCTCTAGGGCGTGTGTTAACCTGTTATGAACTTGACTTGACTTGACCTCGGTGACTTGACATGACTCTGGAACAATGTAGCATGACAATGTACATCAAACAAGTCGCCAGTTTTGCCAAGAACACTTTCTTTTTGTTAATATACGGGAAGCGCATCAGCGCCGATGTTTGTGATCTGGCGCTGATAAATTTGTTTTACTTTAGCGACCCCTAACTCGAAATATTTGCGGTCGATTTTCATTTTTCTTACTTCAAACAACGCGCCGGTCATTTATTCGCACGTACACAAACAATGACGTATATCGGCCGGCAAAATGTGGAGTTATCTACGAAAAACCGGAGGGGTGGGCGGATTTCGCCCCCCTCCAGTGCGCGTGTTAACGCTAACCATATTTCATCAAAATGCTGCGTTTTCAGTTAAACGTTAAATTTTCCCTCCATTAACCTCGACCGGCCTGGCGTTCATAACCTCTTTCCTCACGGCATTGGAAAGAATTTCACCAGCCACATTATCACCACATTTCCTCTCGTTCGGCTGAATAATAATGTATTCCATCTCATTCCATTCCGTTCCTGGTAAGTCAAAGCTCGCGGTGCGCACTTCACGTGCACCTCAGTGCACGCCCTTCTGTGGTTACGCTACATCGGTGGTCGCGCTGTCCACACTAGCCCGTTTCACGACGTCCAATAAGCACCGGGATGCACTGTTGAGGACTTCGTCTAGTATGAAGGGCATATTATTGAAATATATGTACTTTATCTGTATATATGAAATCTGTCGGAAATTTTACACATCAAATAATAAATTAAATATAAAACTGAACCAAGTTATTCAAATAGCGGCACTAATTTGAAAATAAGCACTTTACTCACAGAACCGACTAGCCAATCTGGCAGCATCTGGCACCATGGCGCACGATTTGAGAGTTGTCGGATATAATATAAATTTGCCATTGCATTACCAGCAAACATACAATAATGGGGAGGAAGTGGTAGTTCATATCATGCTGATAAATATTTTTAATCTTACGTTTTATTTCATGGATGTGAATTAGCAGTAGTAGGATAAATGGGAACTTATATCATTTCTAGATAGTGCCATCTTGACGGTCCCGAAAATATTATATTCCCTCCATTTTACAAGCGGACTGTTGACAGTTCAAATGCCATCTACTGCAAATCACGATAGGGGCTCCGCTCCTAGATATCGTTTTAGCTTAGTACATAAATACCTACCTGAATAAGATTCAATGAGTCTGGGATTCGGTAACGGTGGACGCGTGCATTTCAGATGTGGGTAGTGAGACTCTTTTGAGTGGATTCCTTTCAGTCAACGGCTTAATGCTGATGTAAAATGACTATTTAAGGGCGGTGTTGCATCCTGGCTCCCCATACTTTACGGCATATCTACAAAATTACGTGTATCCCCACCCCAAGCTAATGTCAGAAGGGTTTTAATGCAACTCACCAGGTACCTCACGATTGGGGAGGGGCAGCGGGGGCCTCGGGCCTTCCTGGAACCCATCGGTAGAGCTACTTTAATCCGCGCCGTCTGGGGGGGGTTCGTTGACGACCACCCCCGAGGGTCTCTTCCGCGAACAGTGGAAGAATGGCGCGCGGCAGCGCGCCGAAATTTGGCATACCTTTTTCCACATCAATTTGGCATGCTGTGTCATAATTTTGAAGTCAGGTCATCTAGGGTTAACGAGTTGGTCAAGGTCAAGTGAGGTCACCTCCAAAAAAGTTCAACCTGTCACGCTTTAACGGATAAAGACATTTGAGTGAAACATTCAGCGTTTTCTTATCTTTAGGGATGCAGGAAAACACACCAGATTAATTTTGCATTTTTTCACTTTTTGATTACATATTAGTTCCGTACATTTGTCCATTAGAGGTAAAATAGGAGATTCTGGCTATAGTAAGTTTTTTTTTCTGGGAGCAAGTTGGCTTCGAACATTTGTCGGTCCGGTCTACCCATTGGAAAAGGAAAATGAAAGAAATCTTTAACTCAAAATTTTGAAATTTAAAAAACAATTTATTTTTCGGTAGCCAAACATTTCATGGTCCTGGTCGATTTCGCTCTCCTTTTCTGATTCCAAATTATTTCTTCTGCAAATCTCCCTCAAAGTGAACTCCCCAGAGCCACAAACATGCCAGTGTGACAACCTTTTCGGGGTGGTGTTTGACCCTACTCGTCGAGCGCTTTCCGATGACACCTACCCTATCCCTACCCCCCCCAGGCGGGGTGTGAGGATCTGATAGGAGAAACTGGACGGGTTAAACAGTTTTCAGATAGCATCTACTGGACGTGCACCCCCCTTCCTCCACTCCTTTCTGGCTGGTCATTGCCCCCCCCCCCCCCCAAGAGTAAGTTTTGGCCATGGATATATTTCATGGGAAGTAGGTGGGTGTGGGGGGCAAGAGTACCCACGAGTGCCATCACTTTTTTCGGCCGGGACCTCGTTGATTGCACGCAATCCCAGGGTGGTCGGCGGTGCCCCGCAGTGGGCCAGGTCAAGCGGCAGCGCCACCAGCCCGGCCGACCAGCCCACCAGGTCGAGCGCAGCCGACGCCCCCGCTGACCAGCCTGCGAGTCCAAGCGCCGGCGGAAACGGTCCAGTGAATGCTGGCCTTCGAGCGGACGTCGTAGGCACCGGCGTCTGCGTCCCGACGACATCGATAGCCGGATCCTGGGCATTCTGGATCGCATGGACACCAGGGGAGAGGAAGCCTTTGGCCTAGAAAGGCAGAAAGCTGACCTGCTGCGGCAGCAAGTGGAGACGGATCAGCGCCACCTCGCTACCATGGAGCGTCTAGAGGGCCAGATTAAAGCTGTTTGTCGCGCCATGATCAACAGACAAGATAATCTGGACTGATAATCCTTCCTATTCTTGCTACTCCTTGCTGAGTTTCGCAACCGTGTTTTCCGCCTCATGTCATCTGTTTCACCCATCCCGCATTCACGGCATACACGGGAATTGAATGTATGTGTACATTTTTACATTCAGTTATCAAACGACAATTGGCCGCCCGGTGTGGGCGAACAGCGGGATGTCATACCATGGCGGTGGTGATGGACAGCATTGATTACTCGACAAGCTCGTGGTTACGTGTTCTCGGTTCGCTAAAATGAGTTAGAAAAAAACAAATAGACCTAAACTAGTGGGAAATTGCATGACTACCACTCGCTATTCGGGTTGGGTTACAGACTGCACCTACGACCAATCAATGTGAGAGATTGGAAACGCCATATGGCCTAGCAGTAGAATGAGTCATAAAATAATTCACGGTTGTTCTTCGTTGGGCAGGTTATATCAGCAATTCAGCTATGCATACGCACCCACGAATGAATTAAGCGAATAAAAACGAACCAATGAATCAAACATAAACGAACACATTGATCTCAAACGAATGAGTCCAAAAAACACAACTTCACAAACTGTCCTTGATATGATCGCGTATGCCCGCGGCAGCCATACTGTCTTCGACTGGATGACACCTTGCTGTAGGTGGCTGTTCGCTGGTAGAGAGCAGCTCGGCTGCGCGCAGTGCACCTTCTGGCAAGTCTTCGTGGTACGACTCTACCACGTTGTGTAGGATAGCGGCGGCGAATGCTATCCGCGGAACAAAACGGAAGCTGTGTTCGGACGGCTTCAAGACGCGTCGCCACCGACACTTCAGCCGCCCAAACGAGCGCTCCACGACCATCATAATCACACCAATCTTGGCGTTGAACGCGTGCCTTGCTGCACGGTCGGGCTGGTCCTCTCGGCAACTTGGGTACGCCTTCAGGAGCCAGGGCGTGAGCGGGTACGCTGCGTCGCCAGTCAGCATGAGCGGCAGCTGCCTGCCGTCGACCTCCACAGTGCCCTACCAAGATGATTTCGCATTAACAACAATCATGTGGCATTGATGTAGGAGTTGTACTCGAGCGCCCTGGATGGGAATGTTTTCAGTCAGCGTGGTGCTGAATAAAAAGTATGGCGAGGGGCTTGTCTGCCCCCGCCCCCACCCCACCCCATTCCCATACACACACTAACTACGGCCATCCCAGATTGTGTTTCGGCTCTCCCGGAACATCACTCACTCAAGCAGCATGTGGAAGAATTGAAAAAGCATTCATAAATATAACCAATAAGTAATGGTAAGGAAATAAAACAGATGTTGGCAGACTTTGGGCACCACCACATGTTCCCTACCACCTCCACAGTCAAATGGATTTAATATGCCTCGAGCAAATTATGATTCACATTTGTTTTCTTCAGGGCAGATAATGGCATAAGTTTCTCAGAAATAAAGAGGAAAGGTGGCAATAGCAAGAGACTGATGTATAAGAGGGTGAAGGCGGCACACATGCACACAAGGCGGCACTGCCTTATTCCTCTTTATTTATACTTTATTTATTCCTCTTTATACAAATGTATTAGTACGAATGGTCATTAGTAAAACTGTATAGTAAATAGACACCCCTTGACTCGTTTTGGCATACCTTTAGTTAGGGGTAGAGAGGGGGTATCTGAACATGTTCTGTTTTCCGAACACCTACTTTTGGGTGTCACCTGCAGCATGTCCAGTGCATAAATAACAAAAAGATGGTGGTATTTATAAATGGTGCAACTGTCTATCAAAATATGAAGGCCTGATCACATAGTTCTACAGATTCTTTGTGTATGGAGCTTGCAAAGTTTATAGGCACCATTTAGGCTTCCATGAGCAGTTGGTTTAAGTAAACCATAATGAAGTCTCAACATGTTTTCCAATTACACCAACATTTTTAGTGGCTACTAATAGCTTATACCACAACAGCTATAGCTACAACAGGTAATCCTGCACAACATTTGTGTTCAGAACACAGCACACCACTACAAAATAATTGTTTTAAAGTTGCTCTTTGCAAGTGGTTAGAGGATTTTCGTTGAAAGGAATTGCTTGAATATGGATAGCCTGTTCATTTTTGTGTTCAGTAAATGAAGTACAATGACTGGTTCAGCCATACAGATGCAGCAGTAGAGCTATTTCAATTTTTTGCATGCCTTAAACGTCCAGGTTGGTTGGTTATTGGGGGTCAAGGGTGCTTGAACTGTTTTGGTCATGCAGCACTCATCCCCTGCCTTAAGTGTCCATAAACCCCCATCTTCCCCTATGCAGGCACACCATAAAAGCACAAGTCTGTAAAACTTAATTAGTTTGTACATTGTTCGAAAGAAACAAAATATTGTTTTCGTTCAATATTTCATCCTTCTATATATCATCTAATACTCATATAACTTACATGCATCCAGCACAATTTATTTAATTGCACATAAGAACAGAAGCCAGTCGTAAAATACCTGCTATATCATGGTTGTCATCATACCCACTTGCTGCTCATAATAGCCATCATATACTTTCTTAAAACTAGTGCATTCCCTTCAATATATGCAGTTCAGTTGTTAAATCCACTTATCAATCACTATACATGGCAGCAAAACAATTGAAGTATTGTTCAAAGGCAGCTGTTACAATTAAGAAAACCCAGTTCAATACCAGTTTAAATAATGCAAATACCAAAAGAAAACGTAAGAGTGGAATGATACTCAGCACCAACTTAAACACTAAACCATAATATTTTTGTTGAAATACTGATAGAAAAGGTACTTTTGTGCATTTGGGTATTGTGGTGCACTATTTTGTCCCATATTTCCTAACTTGTGGGGGTACCAATTGAACCCTCCCATTGAACATCATAACTCGAAAGAAAGAACAAATAATTAACTGTTCACCACAACAGCACCTCAAAGACCGAAATATGTCCAAAATATGCGCATCTGAGACTAACTTATCTCTAAGCTTACTTACCATATTTCAGCCGTAAATGATGCAATCGGAGCACAAACGGAAACGTCATGTTTTGAAACCTCGATTATGATTCGTCATATCAATTATACAGAGTCAATCACTTACCGCAGTTGGAGATGGTTGGCGATATAGATCAGAGCGGTCAACTGACCGGAAAGCTTGGCATTTGAAGACCGCTGAATTCGTCAGTCAGCTGTTGTCATCGAGTTTACTTCGATGTCAGACTCGCTCGGTCTGACTTCCAGATTTCCGACTAGATGACTTCCCAGGGGCGGAGGTAGGTATATATTTTCAGGGTTTTTGTATAAACAAGCTAATGCTAGTCCAAAAACTTGTGATATTAAGCAACTGGAGATCCTCCGACTGTTTATTAATATATTAACGTGATCCAATCTCCAGTTTAAAAGTTTCCAGATCAACGTAATTAATATAGTCTGACATCGCCATTGGAATGTCATGACGATTACTTCCCGCTAGTGCACGCGTGAAACCGCCTACTGTCTGCGTGCCTCATACCACGCAGCTGCGAGATGTAACAATGCGAGGTCGCCGCGAACACAGGCGTCGTTACTCTATACATAACACACTCGTCACCCCCCGAGGAAGTCGCGCAGGGAAGCCAGCGTGCACGTTCGCTCTCCAAATTGTGCGATGTTGTGTTCCTCAGGATGACGTTCACTGAGCACAGGAGATGGAAAGTCGCAGAACAATGTGACGCGAACCAGCTGTATGAGTGTAAATGTTCTTTATATGTTCTTTATCCTTGTGCGCCAGCTCTTGACAGCCAGGAATGAGAGTTCGTTGTCTATACTCACGCAATGCGAACAGAATGGCTTATCAAAGTTGTGAAATCTATCATGATTTCGTGCATGAAACATTCGACGTTCAGCCAATGCCCTGTTGATAACCCAAACGGAAATTCATCAAGGCAGCAGCAGCAATAATTCAGTTGTATGGCCAGTCAATCATTTTAGGAATGCATACGCTGCATAAACCGTAAGGGCTGATCTCTGTGGAAGATTATGCCGCAAATATTGATGCGGATAGGAACTTCAAGTAGCGGTGTGTGTACGCTTGGGTAAACAGAGCGCATGTGTGCCGCAGCTGAATATTTATGCTTCTGCATAATTCCGTCATGATGTCAACCAGCTCTGCTTCTTAAGACCAATGCAGCTGACCACCATCAGCTTCAGCATCAGCAGCAGCGGCATCAGCATCACAATAGTCGCCGAGTCCTAACTAGAGCCTCATCACTGCTTTCGCCTCGATCAGTTGCTTCCAGAAATTGACCATGAGACACGTCTTCAGGTGGAGTATCTAACCGATGCTGTTGTCTTCACCAGATCCCTTCCAGGGTTACGGCGCAGGTCAGAGACAAGTAAGTTCTTCTAGCGCCGGCCGTCTTCAGGAGGCTATCGATGCATGCTATGCTATTCTTTTAGTGGCTGATTTATTCCAAAATTGGTTCTCCAGCATATCAGGGTTAGCACAATCACCATCCACACCCACCCCTCCCCACATCGGGTCTCGGAAACAAGGAAAACAGTGTTTCGTCCGTTCGGTCGCTGCCTGTTGTTTCGGTTCGCAGCACCAGCGCACACCGCAGAGGTGTCCTGCGGCCCGTCCGCACAGCCCGAATGGTCGCGTCGGGACATGCGTGGCTGCTCCCTTAGGGCAATGTTAATCTGATGAGCCGCGCCATCAAACGCAACACTAATTGATTATCCAGTTCAGCGTCAGTGAGATCGGTAGGTCAACTATGACCAATCCAGCCAGCGGGATAAACACATCATCCGAGTCTGGACCCTGATGGGAAACACTGGGCGCCACCGCATTGGCTGACCGAGGACAAAAATAGCCAAATAATCTGCTTTTGATGCATGCCACCTGGCTCAGCCGCCGACCCACGCCACCCGGGAGCCCTGTGACGGCGGCCGGTGATGTTCACTGAACCGACCAGGTCACAGCGTGCAAGAAGTGCTGACGTGTTACCTCGTCCCTTTGGAGCTCAATTCACAATTGTGCGGGAGTTGCAACGCTGGTCTGCTGACCGCGGGCCTGTTCGATCCAAACGTGTTCGCGTCGCTCTGCGCGCAACCCATCACCATTTCCGGTATTGACGCATGAATTAAAAGCCTCCGTGAAAAGGCGACCCACCCGATCTCTTCATGGTTAGAATTTGCGAATGCACGACTGCAGTAAGCCCGGATTAATATTGATATTGATATTAATATTGATTAATATTGAGTCGGGAAAGCGGCGCACCCCCACTCCCATCCGGAGGCGCGTGCTTGGAGTAAGTTCACGTCCATGAGTGCCAGTGGAATTGCTCGGAATTCCCGCAAATGACGGCATTGATAATGAGCCTCGATCTTCGCCTCATGCAAGTTTTTTCCCGGAAAAAGTTATGTATCACTGACTGTGGAAATCCACTAGCACTGACTGGGGAAAACCCAACTGAATTAAATCGCAATTATATCCCATTAATGACGTCATAATGCGTAATGCATCCGGATGCAATGTCATAGCCGGATGTAAAATGCGACATGGTCTGAAATAGTTATGCAACACCCTGATGCTTGTCGATACGGCAGTGTGCTTGCTGGTACTAGTACTCTGATGGATTTAATATTGACGTCGCCCATGATGGATATTGCCAGCCGTGAAGTCCATGGATAAAATGCCGGAGTGTCATTGCATTGGCCACCCGAGCATTTGGAAGCACCCTTGAGCTCAAATAGCCACCTAATCAACCTCATCATTCGGGCTGGCGATTTCAGAATTTAACTCAGTGCTGCTGCAAGCAAAGTAGACAGACACTTGCGGCGCATGACATGCATTCACGTACACGGACGTTGTAAAGAAAACTGCCACATGCAGAAAACCGACAATGTAAATACGATATGTTCCGTTCATGGAAAGATATGGAAAAAGTTATGAAAAGACATGGAAAGCATTGGTGCTTCATGTGTTATTAGTGGCAACTGGTCAATATTCAGGTCACTGGGCCGTCATAGGTCAAATTCGACCAGATCGGGTGGGACTCTCAGATATTGACACATATCTCAGGACCTGTAACAGATAAAAACAAACGGCGAACGCTATTTGACAGTCCTTGGAATGTGCTATCGACAATAGGCGGTGTGATTTAAGGTCAGGTCAACCGAAACTGACCTCAGGTCAAGGTCATGACATAGCCTAGGAAGGGCATGTAATGTATCAATCGACACGTCTTGGCGATACAAGCATAATGACGGTAATTTCAGCCTTCTAGCTCAATGCAGTGCAATGTAGTGCGGATAAATGTGTAGTGATCTCAGGTGACCTCAGACGACCTTGGTGAGGTCACTGAGCAAAAATGTCAGCGGTAACATCAGCATAGTTTCCAACTACACGCTACAACTGTTGTGAGGTCATTCCGAGAACAAATATGCAACCAGGAGACATTTGTATATTTTAGCCCTATAATTGGGAAGCCATGTCCGCGACATGACCTAAGGTCGATGCTACGAAAAAAAAACGATATACATATTATGGTCCCTGATGAGATCATGATGTGTGGTAAGTTTGAAATAAATCGCTCAATTATTGTGGAAGTTATGCCACCTAGAACTGAGTGTAGTTGGGTCACTTCGCCTGACCTGGTGACCTGACCTAAGATGACCCAGGGTTAAAAATGAATGAGAACATGTGAAAAAGACTAATGAGTAGCCATGCGAGGCTTCGCCTTGCTAACTCGATTAGTATGGCGGTAAATTAGGAAAAACCGCAGGAGGGGGAGATATCTGCCCCCGGACGTGAGCGGGTTAACGTAGGCTCATCTCCAAACCTAACCGCCTCCATATGGCACAAACTAAAGCGCAAAAACCCAATGAGAGCAAAGGCTCGATAATATAATGTGCTGGCTAACTCCCTGGTAGATTCCGTCTTGTATCCAAAAACGATATGCGATAAGTTCAGTCGTTGGCGAACATTGCTGGAGGCCTCCGCTCAGACTTGACTGGCCAACAGTACATTTGATCCGTAGTGTGTGCCACATACCTTATGTTGCGTTTTCTTCGAGTTGTCAACATCTCCAAGCAGTTTACCATGTTAGAGAATGGCGGTGAACGTTTGCAACTGCAGCTTCGCCTACGTGGAGGTGTTTTAACTTGTTCCGACATGTATAATGGATTGTTGCGATGCAAAGTGAACCAACGCATATTGCAAGTGCATATTGCATTTGTAAATGTTGCTTCTTATTATTAGCAGAGGAAAATGCATTGTGAGATGGGGTAGATCAGGTACTCTGCTACACACTGCGCATATTCTGGATAATCAGAGAACAAAAATAGAACGCTGCACAACAGCGTCCTAAGAAGTTCACGTTGATCTCTCGCTCGCAATTTACAACGTTAGTACGTTGCGAGTTGTGTCACAAACGTTGCACAATGTCACATAAATTGGAAACGGCCTTTGGTATCTTAAACTCACAAGCAGAACGGTAGATGTGGGGCGATACATATAAAAAACGTTTTTTTTTTTTAAACGATATATAAACACATTAAAACGTTCTGTTTAATCAGATTTTCTAGTACCTTGCACACTATTGAGGTCAAACTGGCTGGCCTGTAGTTTCTTACACACTTCATACTTCCTCTTTTTGAAAATTGGCACTGCGTTTGCATCTCTTCAATCTTAATGCACCTCAGAATATTTCATAGACCGCCTGAAATTGATAGCTGGGGGAACGGCTGAAGTATTAGCACACTCCACTAAGATCCTGGCATATATTTCGTCTGGTCCAGAAGCTTTAATAGGTGTTATAGTCTGCAACTGCTTTTCTACAGCTTTTGTAGTTGCTGTAAGATTCTCCAGCCTATCGTCTATCATGGTGTAACCTTCAGTTGTTTCTATTGTACGATAATTATCTTTAGTAAATACTGACGATAATTGCTTGCTTGATGAGAAAGTGCAGCAGTGAACTATGGAATGAGCATTTGTAGCAGCCGAAACGCATCAATCAGCGTGATTTTTAGCATAGCTATAAGTGGCATACACAGTGTGGCAGTGACAGACGACAGCGTGGCCATGAAAGAGGACATGTTGATCGTGACGGGGGACATTGTGACCATGACGGAGGACACTGCCTAAGAAGAGCATTGTAACGACGAGGGAGGACACTGCTACAGGATCATAGATGCATGGTCATGGCGGAGGATAATGTGGGCATGACGGAGGATATTGTGACCATAACGCAGAGCAATGTGGCCAAGACGGAGAACAATGTGGCAAAGACGGAGGATAATGTGGTCATGACGGAGGATGTTGTGTCCATTACGGAGGATAATGTGACCGTAGCTGATGATAATGTGCTCATTACGGAAGATACTATGATCATAACGGACGACAATACGCCCGTGCTGGATGACAGTGCGGTAATAGCAGATGCAGCATGTCGGGCCGTGATGCAGGATACTGTGGCCAGGACGGAGAACAATGGGACCGGGAGAGTCCTGTCGGGCGTCCAGCGTGAACAGCGTAACAGAACAGACACGCTACTGTCACGTGACAACATCGAGCTCAAGCTGGTCCTCCCTCGAGGCGAGCGCGTCCGACAAATGCCATCCGCCGGAGACACCCAGGAGCGATGCACGTCAACTTCGTTCTTCGGGACAGTCGGGGTCAGCGTTGCACAGCCAGCCGAAGGCCAGGCGAGGTGTGGGACAGCGCACAAGACGACGAAGTTCAACTGGCTCAATATCATTGCATTGTGGGCTCGTATTCAAGCTAATCGCAAGGCCCGTCGAGCTCTGGCGCTTCACGGAGCCCGACTGGACGAGCAGCAGCAATGACGCCGGTGCGCCCGGAGCTCGCGATTGCGAATGCACGCAAACGACTTCTAGAATGGCCCAGCTTTACATTGTCCAGTCACAGCTTATCCAGAGCCTGCGCACTGACGCAATATCCGCCAAACTGCTCGCCCGAGTAGCCGATGTCGGCCGCCAGCGAGGTGACAAAATGCTGCAACGTGCAAACACACCCACATGACATATCGCCAAAGTGTGACTGATTGGGTCAGATGGACTGTCCTGAGCTCGGGTGGAAGCGGTGTGGTGGTGGCAAGTTGGGGCCCGGACGCCACGACACTTTTCTCGGTAGACGCACACCACCAGGAAATCTTCCACCAGTATTGCTGTGGTGGTCGCATGGCGTATGAGCAATGCCTTCACCTTCCAGCCAGGTGAGGTGTTAAACCTGCATGAAAATATAATACGATAATATGCGATAAAAAACCTATTAGCGCTTGGATATGTTCAGATGCTCTTCTCCACATCACAGATGTGAAAACACCGTGCCGTTCATGTATATATCCTGCGGTCGACGACGAGTATACCCGTTCAGCTTCCCAAACTGTGCCAGAACTGTTCAGGAAATTCAGAATTTAATCTCTTTCCGATTACTGTTTTCGGCACCCACGACGAAGTGTCTTATCTTAGATCATAACATTGTGATGCCGAGAGATTTGCGAGATGACGAGGGCCAAGTGTTCAGATGTGATCACATTTGATACGATTTGAATGACATGAGATGTCGACGGACTTTAATATACGATGTAAATTATCATCACATGCATTCTAACAGCCACGATTTAATTTCGTCTTAATGTTCAATTGGTTGTATTCTCAACGTGACAGTTGTCCTGGCAAAGACAATTTTGCCAGGACCACCTAAATATGATACCAGGAATTTAAAGGCCTTCGGTTGTATGTCTGATGCGTTGTACGTATGATATAAGATAAATTATGCTACCTAAGTGGAAGTTGGTTGATGTGTCTTTGATGTATTTACAGGATGTGTCTTTCTCTTCCCGTACCCATAAGTGTGCAAGACATCTTTCTGATAGGCTGGATCTGTGTTCCTCATACGCGGCTACAATAACAGTGCAATTGATACAATCTATGGATTTTATAAGCTGAATACAATTAGGCTGATTGGTTGGTTGGTTATTTGAGTTTTAGGGCGCATCGACCAGATCTGGTCATTTAGCGCCCGTAACTAATAGTTTGCTACTTGCTAACTAGTCCAGCTTTCTTCCGAAGTCTACATGCACACAGTTTTGCACACCTAATTCACATCCTTAAGTACACATGAACGAGAAAAACATATTACAGTTATGGACAGATGACATGAAGCTTGATGGAGATATATTCAAATAATTTTCCCGTATGGATGAAACGCGAATTTTCCCGTTGCTGTTCGTTCACGGAGCTATACGGGGCAGGCGACGCCATCACCCGGCCGGGAGAGAGACTCACCACTCTGACCGTGATCCAGCACCGCCCAGCCCTTGACCCCAGCCGGCCGATCCGGCGGGCACTAGGCCGAGACCCAGGCTCCCAGACCGAGGCGACCAGTCACTTGACCCGTGTGAGGCCCCACGGGCCCGCCCGCCCCTCCGGGATGTCAGGACCGAAGAGGCGTGTTGATACCCCGTCACAACTAGCACCGTGCGACGGGGGAGCTCAACCTCCAGGACTCAGTCAACCCCGGGGACGAGCCGAGGGGGCGCGACTACCCCGATACAACTGAGCTGATGGGCAGGACCGGGGAAGTTGCCCTGCCCGCTCATAGCAGGGAGAGTACGTGTTGCAGGGACAGGTGAAGGATATGGATGTTGAGATGAAATTGGTATTGGAATGGGAGCGTACGGATGGAAGGACGAATGAGGCACTTCTAGTCACCGATGGACTGGGATTCTGAGTCCTTTAATTAGGTTGAGGTCAGTTCCGAAAATGTAGGACTCCCAACGCTTAGTGTCTTTTCGTCTCTGAACGATATAATTACTGTCAGAATCTTCGCGTAGATTGTCCAAGCAACGCATATTTTCGTATACCAAGAAGTGTGTGGTGACCTCACCTGATCCTGACCTGATAACACAAGACATCTGGAGCTGGCTTTGGTTTCTTGACACCTCACGAGACACCTACCTTTCTTGACTTGACAGACCTTACTATCTCGTCAGGTTTCAATGTTTGGAAATGCATTTTCTGATGCTTTCCATCGGCTGAAAAATCGGATGCCAATCATTGTTAACACGCGCCCTGGAGGGCCTCTGAAAATAACGCGCCCTGGCGAGGGGGGCGGATTCCGCCCCCCCTAAGATCTCAGCTCCTATGAAGGCTAGAGCAACGAAATTCACAGGGTGGATGGGCACGAGAGTGAACTCTATTATGTGCAAAGTGCATGACCTTAGGCCAATATCTTCAAGGTCAAATGAGGTCAAAATAGCAAAATTTTCTGGATTTGCGTGGCTTGGCTTGTCATTGTTATGGATCACTGTGGTTGTGTTTAAATGCTCAAAAATTGGCATTAATGATGTTTTGGACTTTACTAATGATGCAATACAGATGTCAGATCCGCCATTTGACCTCAGGTCACCTATATAGGAGCACTTTATTAGGTCATTACCTGCTCCAGTTACCGGAACCGGGCTCCCATCCCAACTGCTCCGTTGGGCGGCTCGGCACAATTGGCTTCGCAAATAAAGGAGTGAAATACATGAATAGAGGATGGAAATGCTTAGGCACACAATGACAAACAGTAGATTTTGGGATGTATAGGGAGTAACATGTAAAGTGACATCAATCGCATGACAGTCATTTGCATTTATGGCACATTCCAGTTGACCAAGTTTGCCTCCATTAGCCTGTCATGAACTTGACCTGACTTGACCTCGGCGACCTAACATGACTTTTAAATTATATAATAGCATAACAATATGCATCAAACAAGTCGCTAGTGTTGTCAAGAACACTTCCCTATTGCCAATATACGGGAAGGGCATCAGCGCCGATTTTTGTGGTCTGGCGCTGTGAATTGTTTTTACTTTAACGGCCCCTAACTTGAAAACTTCTCGGCCGATTTCTATTTTTCTTGCTTTAAACAATGCGCCGGACATTTCTATGCTGGTACGCGATAAATTTGGCGTATATCGGCCGGTACAATATGGAGTTATGTACGAAAAATCGGAAGGATTGGCGGATATCGCCACACCCCCTCTAGAGCGTGTTTTGACCAGTTATGAACTTGACCTGACTTGACATGACTCTGGAACAATGTAGCATGACAATGTACATCAAACAAGTCGCTAGTTTTGCCAAGAACACTTCCTTTTTGCTAGTATACCGGAAGCGCATCAGCGACGATATTTGTGATCTGGCGCTGGGAAATATTTTTGACTTTAACGACCCTTAACTCGAAAAACTTTCGGTCAATTTTAATTTGTCTTACTTCAAACAACTCGCCGGTCCTTTATTGGCAGGTACACAAACAATGGCGTATATCGGCTGGTAAAATCTGGAGTTATCTACGAAAAACCGGAGGGGTAGGCGGATTTCGCCCCCCCTCTCCAGGGCGCGTGTTTAAACAATTCCGGATGGACACCATGCAATGCGGTCCGCAATATAGCCTGCTAGGCCACCAAGCCTGCATTTCAGGTTCATCTCTGCGTGCGCTGTCTGCAGGGATTTCACACCTTGAGATCGCTCAGCTGACTCCAGGCAGGGCGAAGGGCGAATACCTACTGGTTGCAAGTGAAATAGGACACCCAATGTTGAGATACACAGCCAAACAGATATACACTCACGCCTTTGCTCATATAAATACAAGTTTGTCGGCAATCAACAACGTGATCACTGGTTCCAGGCCCGACAGCAGCCCATCCTCACCACCCTCAGAAAGTTGTTGCCGCAGCTATCAGCACCCGCCCCGCCGCGCATCCCGGCAGGGAAATGAAACTCCGGCCGTGTCATTTGTCTGTGGTCATCGTGGACGCGCGGATGGGGAGACTGGGGGGGGGGGGCTTCACCAGCACGCGATGTCGGACAAACGGTCGACAGGTGAGCCTACTGCCGGCCACGCACGGGTCGGACGATGTACAGCCGAACGCGCCACTAATGGCGATCACTAATCACTACCGGAACCGGCCACTCGCCAGGCTGAGGCTGTACACGCAAACCGAGAAGTGAGATGCGGTACAGCGCGTGCTTCCGGACAAACTTTGGCCTGTGGTGACTACCGGCCCTGACGCGTCGGCGCCCCCTCTCCTCCTCCCGAGTCAATTAATTTACGCTCTTACGCACCCACCACTCTAGGGCTCATCCTTGCCTGAGCTGACCTAACTCAACATCATTCATTGAGGGAAGTGCACACGTGTTTGATGTGCAAAAGCCTAATCAAGTGATATGTTGTACACTGTAAGTGGTAGCAATATAAATGGGAGCCATCATTTGTGGGACACTTCAGCGCACACGCAGGAACACAGAGAAAGAATAGGTGCAGCTTCGAAACACAAAAGACTGCCTTTTCGTGCCGGGAGTCTGAACGAAAATGTGCACGCATGCGAACCTCTTTGGAATTATATATAATGCAAAATAATTTAGTGAAGATATGCCGTGTCAATATGCTTAGTGTAAGTTGATTCTAAATTCCACTCCGATCAGAACAGCCATGGAAACACCTAGCCGTACAAAATGGGTCGACGAGATACCAGCACAGGGGTTAATGTGCCAACGTGATTTCCCTTTTCACACTTGTTTGCAGAACTGTTCAAAAATGATGCTACGCTCGATATTTCAAACTCAGAATCAGATATATGGCATACTTATCGTCACATCGCATTTGTCGACATTAACGATCAGGTTGTACATATGACAAGCGCGCGTAGATAATGACATGAAAATAAATAATGCATGAAACAAATATCAATATGAAAGGTGGCTTCCAAGAACAGCAACTCGTTGACCATCGTGCAAAGTTGTGCCAGTGCTCAGACACCAAAGCCAATTTACAATGGTGCGGGACAAATTTGCACGCTCGAACATCGCGACAGCGTCGCTCGAACATCTCAGCAGTGATGCCCGAACATGGCAGCAGTGACGCTCGAACATGGCAGCAGTGACGCTCGAACATGGCAGCAGTGACGCCCGAACATGGCAGCAGTGACGCTCGAACATCGCAGCAGTGACGCTCGAGCATGGCAGCAGTGACGCTCGAACAGTGACCCGCATAACGGCAGACAGCAGGCGCCGTGGAAGGGGTCTCGCCGGGCGAAGACGTCGGTCGATGTTCGGCACAGACGCGCATTGAGCGTCGGAGCATGGCGTATATTTGTGCAAATATATTGATCTTTCATTTGACCGCGTAAGGCGCATGGTTCACACATCCTGTCAAGTCAGGCTCTAGGAGGTCACATGCAATGCGACAAAAAGTGATGTTATTAAGTATGTTAATCACTTGTTGGTTTTTCCCAGGGCCACAAACGGTCGCTGAATTAAAATACGAGTCATGTAATTTGTCTAGAGTGGATGGTTTACAAGTAGGTCAGCCTGATGCCAATCGAGGTCAAAGACCTCGATAAAATGGAGGTCATTTCGTGTTAACGTTCACGCCTCAGAATACCGTACATGTGCACACACTGCTCAGTGTGCTATGCGATCCCAATTACTGCAGTACGCTCAGGAAGAGAGAGAGAGAGAGAGTGTGAGAGAGAGAGGGAGAGAGAGCAACACGCTAGTGCACTTAGCCTGCAGCAATATATCCCGGAATATCAGGCCATTCCTAAAGGACAGAACTCAGAAATAGCAGGCACGTCCCTGGGGATTCTGTCGCCCGACCTGAGCAACTGGGTGCCAAAGAGTCACGCCCAACTCTGCTTGGGCTGAGCTCGGCAGCTGGGGAAGCTGGAGCTAAGTTCACAAAAGAAACTGCTTGAACAATTCGCGTTTTTCTTGATAAGCATACGGTCTATTAAGTTACCATTTTCGTCGCATTCACTTGATAAGGGGTGACGTTAACTCAGGGTCATCGTTGACACCAACACTTCCGTGTGAAGATAATGGAACTAAGATAGCTATATTCTAATAATTACTGGTCGTTAAAATCCGTAATGTTTCCGCCAAGAAAGTTCTTGGCTCAGTTCAAGGCTGAAAAGCTGTCATCATGTAACCATATTTTAAGATTGACCATTTAAGATTAAGATTAAAAGTTCAACCAAAGCAGCGCCGACGCCAGAAAACATCACCAAGTTGAGGAGCCTCGTCAATGAATATTTTACAAATCATCCCGATGCTTCACGCAAGAAGCCACCACCAGCAAAGCCTCGCTGCTCTGAAACTTGAAGAAGGACATGGGGCTA
>JAOTOL010000419.1:0-65345 GCA_034440575.1 Imbricaverruca yamaguchii | reverse complement strand
CGCCGGGGGCCCGGGACTATTCCCGGTGACCGCCGGCCCGGCCGGCCGGGGTCAAGGGGTGGGCGGCGCTGTTTCCCGGTCAGGGTGGTGAGTCTCTCCCGGCCGGGGATGGCGTCGCCTGCCCCGCATAGCTCCTCGGGCGCCCGTGGACCTCCCGTCCGCGGGATCCAGGCGTCCCCTCAGTAGGACCCTATGCGGTGGGACGCCCGGGGAGCTGAAACCAAGCACAGTACATGGAATCGATCAACACAAAAACTCCTGGACCCTGAGGGGACCAGAACACCGACTTACCTAGGGGAAGTCGCATCACCAACCCGACACCAGAAGAGGCATATCGCCCTACGAGTTCTCCGCGCAACCCACCAAGCAGAGACCGGCATAGTACCACGTCGATATCAAGAACAAGCATACAACGCATTCTAATATTTAATTCCATTGACCAAGAAAAGACCCTATCGTCTCTCTCGCCCTTCCAGCGAAAGAGGGGATGTGACCGCCTCGGGACCGTCACACGCTATGAAAAGTTGCGGGACGGGGGATAGAGGTAGAGTTCCGACACCAGGAGGACGCAAGGAGAGCTTTAGGCATGGGCAAGTTCATTTATAGCGTAAGAACTCCAGATGGTACCAGAGACATCGCCATTCCAAACAAAGTTGAACCACATAACACGAAGATCTTTAGCAAAGGTGTGATCAAATGTTACGATCTGAGGGAAGTCTCGGAGGCTGAGATAGCTGACGGATTAACGGAATATGGTGTGGTAGAGGCGCAAATAATGAAGGTGCGAAGGGGAAGGGACCTCCAACCAACAAACAACATCATTCTCACTTTTAGCTCCACTGACTTGCCATCGGCAGTGCAGGTAGGCTACATCAGAGTAAAAGTGCGAGTTTTCGTCCCAAACCCAATGAGGTGCTTCCAGTGCCAGCGATATGGCCATACAACTCGGTACTGCCGCTGCCGTCCTGCGTGGGGAAGATGTGGATGGACGGAGCACATTCTTGAAAAGTGCGAATCGCAGCATGTGTGGTGTGTGAACTGTGGTAGGACAAAGTGCCACACACCACCTCTGATCGATGATGTCCAGCGTACATAAGGGAACGAGAGATATTGTCGTTGAAGTGTACGAGGAATCTGGCCTTTCGGCAAGCCCGTGAGGAATACGACGAAAACCACCCAAAAGTGTCCTATGCCGAGATTACTCGCGGTAGCCCGACCACCTTTGCACAACAGCAGCCCACCAGCGCCACACAGCTGCTCGTCCAACTTAGCACTTTGTTACGTTCGTTTGGTATTGCGTATACACCCCCTTCCACGGGATCTGAGACAACAGAGCCGCAACACACAGGCCAACCAAGGTCGGAGCAGGCAAAAGAAATGCCAACCCGAGAAAGACCACGGTCTCCTGAGGTATCTGAGTACCAGGCTCCATAATGCACTGCGTCGGAGTGGAATTACTTTCCGTGACGTTATCAAACTGAGCCCTCTGGATGCTCCTCCATGGGAGTTACTGTCCCCCATCATTGATGTTACACTGAGCGAAAACTACAAACATGATACCCTACCTCAAGAGTTCCGAATTAAAGCACTGGACCTCATTGCGTCCTACGTCGACTACAAGAAAACATACACGGACGGTTAAAAGGCCGAAGCTGGTGTTGGCTCGGCGTTTGTTAGCGGCTCCGCCACACGATATTTTACGCTACCTGTGCAGGCATCCGTCTTCACATCGGAATTGGTAGCCATTAACAAAGCATTGTGCTTTATACAGGTATCTGACGAAACATTGCACCTCATCCTAACAGATAGTCTCAGTAGCCTTATGGCACTGAGGTCTTTTAATTCATCACACTCCATTGTCCAGGAAATAGTTCTACGGTTGATGTCACTACGTGCAGATGGTAAGACCATCGTTATGTGCTGGATTCCGAGCTACGTCGGTATATCGGGGAATGAGGCTGCTGACGCGGCTGCAAAGCGCGCAGCACAGAAACCGTATACACGATATATGGCCATTCCTGCTAGAGATCTATATCCAGTCATTAACAATTATGTTTTTCGTGAGTGGCAGGTGCTTTGGGACGCGGTCGGTGAAAACAAGCTTAGGACAATTAAGCCTAGCATCGGCCAGTGGTCCTCGTGCTCGCGTAGGACTAGGCGAGACGAGGTGACACTGTGCCGCCTACGTATTGGCCATATTTGCGCAACTCACAGATATCTTCTTTGTGGTGATGATATGCCCATGTGCCCCAGATGCCAGGGACGACTTTCAGTGCGTCATATCTTAACGTCATGTCCTCAGCTTTCTAATGTGTACAAACACTACTTTGGTCGATCGCAGGCACTATCAATTCGTGATGTTCTCGGGGACTACTCAGTCGCGATCAATTCTGGTAAATTGTTCCACTTTCTTTCGGAGGTAAACTTCACTTCTATATATTCTCCTGTCTAATCCCTTGTACGTGAGCAAGTCCGCATGGTACGATTGTTTAGAATTGGCACAGTTTAAATAGTTAAGTTATGGGCGTTGTATAACCACTGCAGTTGATGCGCCGTAAAACCCAAATAACTAACCTGAGGTATCTGAGACAGAGGCACAGAAGGAAGGAGACGATTCGACCCTCGTGCACCGTACCAAAAAACACCAAACCTCCGAACACCCCACCCACCATACCCAACATT
The DNA here is from genome assembly GCA_034440575.1 of Imbricaverruca yamaguchii. Taxonomy (NCBI): domain Eukaryota; kingdom Metazoa; phylum Arthropoda; class Thecostraca; family Neoverrucidae; genus Imbricaverruca; species Imbricaverruca yamaguchii. The sequence continues at coordinate 62,663 of JAOTOL010000419.1, read as the reverse complement.
CCCACGTCCAAAGTATCCAGTCCCACTCCTGCATCACCGCCATCAGTCCCTGTTCCCATCCCTCCTGCTCATCCCCCTCCTCTCCTCCCATCCCCCTCCAACGCTTCGCGGTCCATCATCGCGACGTATCCCTGTCACGCCACCATCAGTGACGCGAAACCAGAAGGCCAACACTTGCCAAGAAGCCCCAGATCTGGGACCGGCAGGTCGGGCAAGCCGAAATGCGTCTCCGAGCGTGCAGCAGAGAGCCCATACCACCCAGCTGACAATTCAGCAAACATCCTCATCTGGAGATTCCTCAGCTCCTGCTGAGACACCACCACTCGTTCCACCACGTGGTGGCGATGCTCCGGCACCCTCATCCCCGATCAGAGGCAGGAAGCGAGCCCCGCCTTGGCAGATATCTCCTACCGACGGAGTAAGCCCTAGGGGAAGGTCACGGACCCACTCCGGATCCACAATTCTGCAGTGACCGCCCTATTAGTCACTCCGTCGTCTTAACTCGTTTTAACTGGCTCCTTTAACGCCCATTTTACAGTGGAATTGCCGGGGCCTCAAGACTTCCGTTCTTGATCTTGCGACCGTTTTACACCGGTACAATCCTGCTGCCATCTGTCTTCAAGAGACGAAGCTAGCTCCAGAGGATATAGTAAGATTTAAATGTTACAAAGTGTACCGTAGAGATGTGCACCCTACAAACATCTCGCATGGAGGCGTACTACTTGCCGTCCATCACAGTATACCAGCGCGTGAGCTGCCTCTCCGAGCATCTTTGCAGGCAGTTGCAGCGCAGGTGACACTTGACCACCGTCGCATACATTTAAATTTCTCGTACCTGCCCCCAGGAAGAACATTCCCTACCGCGGAGCTGAAACAGCTACTGGAGGAGCTTCCACCACCAGTACTATTACTGGGAGACTTGAATGCCCACCACATCGCTTGGGGGTGCTAAGCTATCTGCATACGGAGTAGAATCCTGGAGGCTTTAATATTGAACGAGCCACTCTGCCTCCTGAACACAGGTGCGCACATCCATCTGGCGCTGCCATCGGGCCAAACATCAGCACTAGACTTGAGCATAGCCAGCCCCGAACTGGCTCAGCAGTTCGAATGGTCAGTTCATGATGACTACCTGGGAAGTGACCATTATCCGATATGGCTGACTTTTCGGAGAGCCGTAGTACTGGGAGTACGGCCGCCACGTTGGAACTTAAGGACGGCAGATTGGATTAGTTTTGAATCTCGGTCACAAATGGCTTTTACAACAGACGTTGAAAATCACTGCACTAGTGTGGAAGATTTTACATCACGACTTCTACAGTGCGCCAATAAGTGCATTCCACACACCTTTGGCAACCCGCGCCGTATTCCAGTTCCTTGGTGGAACGAGGAATGCAAACAGGCTATCTGCTCCCTCAAACGAGCTCTTAATGAGTTCAGCAAGCACTATGGGTAATATGCTAGCGTTTAAAAAGGCCAGGGCCATGGCTCGACGAATCATACATGCTGCTAAACGTTCCTCCTGGCGAGCATATATAGGGAAGATCAGCCGAACGACACCAACATCCGAAATATGGTCACGTATAAAAAGGATGTCTGGTCAGTTTAATTCAGTCCCATTACCGACCCTCAACATTGGAGGAATTATCACTATTGATCCAGGCGAGGTAGCAAGCCACATTGCTCACGCTATTGCGAATCGTAGCCAACATACTGATCCAATTTTCCTGCAACACCATGCCCGGCGCGAGAAGGATGAGATCAGTTTTAACACCACTGAACAACTGCACTACAACCTGCCGTTTAGTCAGGCTGAACTCGCCTCCGCACTCAGGAATTTGAAAAGTGTGTCTGAGGGACCGGACGCAGTACACAATGGAATGCTACAGCGCCTACCGAAGTGCGCGAAACATGTTCTCACTATTTTAAACAAACTGTGGACCACTGGATGTTTCCCTTCCGCCTGGCGGAAAGCAATAATAATATCGATACTAAAGCTCAGTAAAAGCGGCGATGGTCCCTCCCACTACCGTCCGATATCGCTCACCTCATCATTGTGCAAGCTGATGGAGACAATGGTTAGCTTTCGACTTACTTGGTTCTTTGAGACCCGCAGCATTTTAACAAACGACCAGTGCGGATTTCGAAAAAAATCGCTGTACAGTGGACTGCGTGCTAATGCTGGACACAGCAATTCGTATGGTTTTTGCGAAGAACAAGCACCTTGGGGCAGTGTTCTTCGACATTGAGAGCGCCTTTGACACCGCCTAGACACGGGATCCTGCTGTAGATTCATCAGTATGGACTCTGCGGAGCTTTGAGCATGTTTCTCAAGAACTTCATGACAGACAGTTTTGTGTGCGTGTAGGAAACCAGACTTCAGGTTGGCTGCGTCAAGTCGAGGGAGTTCCTCAGGGCAACGTATTGAGCACAACTCTCTTTTCTCTTAGAAGAAACGACATCGGTGACTCACTCCCCTCATCAATCGGACGATCTCTGTTTGCTGACGACTTCGCTATCTGGTCGCACAGCTCGTCAACCCATCTTATGGAGCGACAACTGCAGCTTGCAATATCGCGTCTTGAAAAATGGGGACATACAAACGGCTTCAATTTTTTATATAGCAAAGACATCTGCAGTACACTTCTGTCGACGTAGGCGTAACTGCCCGGACATGACGTTGAGATTGTACGGGCACGATGTGCCTACAACACCGGTGACTCGTTTTCCTGGTGTGGAATTTGATCAACGTCTTACATACAGAGAACATATCAAAATACTCGGAGACAAATGTTTTAAAGCACCCGCGATATTGAAGTGTGTATCTCGTACGTCATACGGTGCTGATAGAAAAACACTACACCTGTTGTATCGTAGTCTGATCTTTTCGAAGCTCGACTACGCTTGTTTTATATGTGATGGTGCATGTGCTACAACAAAGCGAACGCTCGACCCAGTACATCATGCTGCGGTGCGAATAATTACAGGGACATTTCGCACCTCTCCAACTGTTAGCGTGATCGCTGATGCCCATGAGCCTCCATTGTCTATGATGCGCGACATGCTGGGTCTTCGATGCGCCTGAAAAATGCGACGGTTCCGGACACACCCAACATATCCAGCGTTTTTTCTCATGACATACATGTAGTCTTTCTAAATCACAGGAGAGGAACTCCTTACTGTGTGCGAATGAGGACACTCTTGAAGCGAATGGAAATACGACTAAAAAGAATTCGGGAATATGAAGAACTGTCTACTCCTCCGTTGGAGCTGATCTCCCCCTCTTTGGATATTTCCCTCGCTGGCACGAGAAAGCGAGATGTCACAAAAGAGGAACTACACTTACACCCGCTAGAGCATATATACACCACGTATCATAATCACCTCATCACTTATACGGATGGCTCCAAAATAAACACCGGAGTGGGTAGTGCCTTCGTGAGAGGGTCCGTCACAAGACCATTCTCACTGCCTCCACGCGCCACGGTCTTCACTGCCCAGTTGATCGCCATCAAGAAAGCACTGGCATACATCGAGGTTGATGACGAGGTTTTACATGTTATTCTGACTGACTCCCTCATCGGTCTCAGGGCATTGCGCAGTTTCAATCCACAAAACGTCATTGTACGATACATTTTATTGCAACTCACTTCGCTCCATCGTAAGGGAAAGCAGGTACCACTTTGCTGGATCCCGGCACATGTAGGAATCCGTGGAAATGAGTTGGCAGAGCAAGCTGCAGGGTGTGCGGCACATTCGACATGCTGGCGTGCGCTTCCACTTCCTGCCAGTAGCCCAGCCTAACCTAACCTAACCTAGCCACTACCCAACAATATCATCATTTCTTTTCAAGCAGTGGCAGGAAAGGTGGGACCGAATAGAACCAAACAAGTTGAAGCGAATCAAGCCACTCTTGATACTGTAGCCCTCGTCATTCAGTCGAACTAGAAGAGACGAAGTGGCCACCTGTCGTCTCAGAATTGGTCACACGCTAGCAACTCATGGATACTTACTGTGCGGGGACGACAGGCCGAAATGCGTGAAGTGTAATGCCGCGCTGTCTGTGCACCATGTGCTGATGACGTGCCCAGCATATGCAGAAGAACGCAGGCTGCACTTCGGATATGATGCGACTACTCTGAGATTAGTCGACTTACTAGGAAACGATTCCCGATTTATTTATAACAGAGCAGTTTTGAGCTTTCTCGCGGAGATACGATTCTAAGTGACATATGCATCTACTTGGGTGATATCTTACTCCATCCTACATCTCTTATTCGAACGTGACAATCTGACGCATGTCTAAGTAAGTTTGTTATGGGTGCAATATAATCCCTAAAACCCCAATAATCATCATCAACAGTGTGCTTACTGGGCGCTACATAACCAATGTAGTCGATGCGCCCTTAAGCCCTAATAACTAACTAACAGTGTGCTTACAAAAAGGTACTAGCTAAATGATCGCATTTTATGGTCGAAGCGCCCCAAAACCCAAATAACTAACAAAAAGGTACTGTTTGTACCACCATTCGAAGTTGTATTGTGGTTATTCATGGGTCAGTACTTAGGGACTGCTGAAATTGCTAGTTGTTTTTAGGTATGGACTTTGAGTGGTAGCACTTGCCCAAGCGATGTTGTTCTTCCTTTTCCCTTTTGGAGTAAACAAGTGTCATTTAGTCCAGTCACAATCCTGGAGTACAAAATGTATGAATGTATGCATGGCACCAACAATTGACAGTTTTTCCAACATTGGGTGTATTCCACCCTATTTCACTAATAATTTACCACCGTGCTGGAGGACCCATCAACCTTACTAAAAATCATCAGCACATCAGCTGTAATCTCAAGGCTTTGCAGTGCTGTAATCAGTGTTGGAAAAACTGACGTTTGTTGGTGTCATGCATACCAATACGTTATGTACTCCTGGATTGTGACTAGACTAAATGAAATATTTTGTACTCCAGAAGAGAAAACGAAGAACAACATTGTTTGGTCGAGTGAGAACACTCAAAGTCCATACCTGAAAACAACTAGCAGTTTCATCGATCCCTGCACGCCGACCAGTCAACGTCACAATACATCTTTGAAAGGCAGTACATACCCTACCTCACATGTTCGTCGGTGTTGCACTAGAAACGTTTCCGCAGAACTGGCGGCTCTTCACGACATGTTAGAAGACGCTATATTGGTGTCAATGTAGTCAATAATTAACTCAGTATTTATTCAATATTGATTCAGCGTTTATCAATATTTGTTCCTATATATGATATATTTAGATTAGTCAATATCTATTCAATATTTATTTTTAGGTACTTGTGCTGTAGTGCTCGCCAAGAAGTACCAGAAAACCCTAATTGGCAAATCTGGGGGTATTTGGCATCGCCAGAGTAAATACTTGAAGCCTCGTTTGGCAATTAAGGCACTTTGAATGTGCAATTGAAGGTCGTTTTGTTAAACAGACAACCTATTTAGACACAATGAGCCCATTCAGTGCAAAAAAAAAACACTTCAAATTTCCTAAAAGCGGCACCGGAGCAAGCGAGTTCTCCGAGGCGATTACACCAAGAAACCAATGCCATTTGTGCACCTATACATGACTGTCAAATAATGTTTTGTAAATATGTGCAAAGATAAATCATGCACCATGAAATACAACTGCATTTGGGGTTCATCAGTGTCAGTGAAGGGTTCGTACTACTTGTTCCAATTTTACTCCGAGCCATCTCCTGTTTGCGGGCCCGGTGATCAGCTGTACTTCTACCGCTGGTGTAAGCGAATCCAACGAGCTCTATTTAACAGCAATAATAAAACCTACTATTAGCGGTTTTACAGCGGCAATTTGCTCTCCCGTCTAGCAGCTCTGGATCCTTCCAAGTCGATCCTTGCTTCAACTAAACGTTCCAGACATGAACTAAACAAGTACATCGAGGAACTTAATATTAATAAGAATTTATTTCAATACATTTTCTCAGCCTTTGCATGCAAAATAACTGTTCCTTGGTGGTGAGAATAACACTATTTTAGACGGCGTGTTTTAGTATAATTTTCATTAAGCCATTTTATATTACGAAACCCATATCCCAATAGTCTCGTGTAGTGTCTTGTGAATATTTATTAGGTGTACGGTATGAGCCGGTCTCAAGTGTCAGGTACGCATTTGTAAACTTGGTTGACATCGATTAAGCATACTTTTGTTATCATTTTCTCTACCATTGCTTATGAAGTTGGCTTATAACCTTATCCTTCGCCAATAATTTAACCACAGAGCCAATTTTGAGGTTTGAGGCAGTGCGGCGTACTATGCGTCGGTGGCGAATGGTGCGCACAAACGGGTGGGTCTACTCTGTTCCTCTGGGCTGTTGCCGTGACCATATTCAGAAACTACCGAACCAAATTCCACCAAACCTTCACCAATCGATTCAGTTGGGTCGATTTATGTGGGACTTTTGAATATGGGGACTCTTACCAATACGCAAAGCTATAAAATTACCCCTCAAACTTGGAGCGGCCATTTTGAATTCATTTTGAAAGTGTTGCCGTGCCCATGCTCATAAACCGCTGCACCGAATTGAACGAAACCTTCACCAATCGATGCAGCATAGTTGATTTACTTGGGACTTTAAAATATGGGGACCTTGACCTTGACCTGAGGTCGCTGATTAAGTACATCTTTATTTTGAATTGTTGCCGTGACCATGCTCCTAAACTACTGAACCGAATTTCGTGAAACCTTCACCAATAGACGTGACATGGTCGATATACTTGGGACTTTTGAATATGGTGACCTTGGCCTTAGGTCAAGGTCATCAAAAAAGCACAAAACCATTATTAAGACTTTTAACCACGCCCATACTCTGAAACTACCCAATATAATCTCATGAAACCTTCACAAATCGACGTAACGTGTTCGATATACGTGGGGCTTTGAATATCGTGACCTTGACCTTAGGTCAAGGTCACAAAAATACACAAAATCGTTTTCTTGCCTATTTGACACGCCAATGCTCCCAAAGTGCCGAACCGAATTTGATGAAACATTCACCAATCGACGTGGAATGGGAGATATATTCTGGAGTGTAAATATGGTGACCTTGGCCGTCGGTTAAGGTCATCAAAAATGCATAAAACTCATTTTAATGGTTGTTGCGCTGCCCATGCTCCGAAAGTACGAAACCGAATTTCATGAAACCTTCGCCAATCGACGTGCCGTGGTCGATATACTTGGGACTTTTCAATATGGTGACCTCGGCCCTAGGTCAAGGCCATAAAAAATGCATACAACTCATTTTGATGTTGCTGCGCCGCCCATACTCCGAAAGTACCAAACCAAATTTCATGAAACCTTCGCCAATCGACGTGCGTGGTCGATATACTTGGGACTTTTCAATATGGTCACCTCGGCCTTAGGTCAAGGTCATCAAAAGTGTATAAAACTCATTGGTTTCATGGAATTTGGTTTCGTACTTTCATAGTATGGGCGGCGCAACAACATTAAAATGAGTTTTATACACTTTTGATGACTTTGACCTAAGGCCGAGGTCACCATATTGAAAAGTCCCAAGTATATCGACCACGGCAAGTCGATAGGCGAAGGTTTCATGAAATTCGGTTCCGTACTTTCCGAGCATGGGCGGCGCAACAACCATTAAAATGAGTTTTATGCATTTTTTATGACCTTGACCTAGGGCCGAGGCCACCATATTGAAAAGTCCCAAGTATATCGACCACGGTACGTCGATTGGCGAAGGTTTCATGAAATTCGGTTTCGTACTTTCGGAGTATGGGCGGCGCAACAACATCAAAATGAGTTTTATACACTTTTGATGTCCTTGACCTAAGGCCGAGGTCACCATATTGAAAAGTCCCAAGTATATCGACCACGGTACGTCGATTGGCGAAGGTTTCATGAAATTCGGTTCCCTACTTTCGGAGCATGGGCGGCGCAACAACCATTATAATTAGTTTTATGCATTTTGTATGACCTTGACCTAGGGCCGAGGTCACCATATTCAAAAGTCCCAAGTATATCGACCACGGTACGTCGATTGGCGAAGGTTTCATGAAATTCGGTTCCGTACTTTCGGAGCATGGGCAGCGCAACAACCATTAAAATGAGTTTTATGCATTTTTGATGACCTTAACCGACGGCCAAGGTCACCATATTTACACTCCAGAATATATCGCCCATTCCACGTCGATTGGTGAATGTTTCATCAAATTCGGTTCGGTAATTTGGGAGCATGGGCGTGTCAAATATGCAAGAAAACTATTTTGTGTATTTTTGTCACCTTGACCTAAGGTAAAGGTCACGATATTCAAAGCCCCACGTATATCGAACATGTTACGTCGATTTGTGAAGGTTTCATGAAATTGTATTGGGTAGTTTCAGAGTATGGGCGTGGTTAAAAATCTTAATAATGGTTTTGTGCTTTTTTGATGACCTTGACCTAAGGCCAAGGTCACCATATTCAAAAGTCCCAAGTATATCGACCATGTCACGTCTATTGGTGAAGGTTTCACGAAATTCGGTTCAGTAGTTTAGGAGCATGGTCACGGCAACAATTCAAAATAAAGATGTACTTAATCGGCGACCTTAGGTCAAGGTCAAGGTCACCATATTTTAAAGTCCCAAGTAAATCGACTATGTTGCATCGATTGGTGAAGGTTTCGTTCAATTCGGTGCAGCGGTTTATGAGCATGGGCACGGCAACACTTTCAAAATGATTTCAAAATGGCCGCTCCAAGTTTGAGGGGTAATTTTATAGCTTTGCGTAATGGTAAGAGTCTCCATATCCAAAAGTCCCACATAAATGGACCCATCTGAATCGATTGGTGAAGGTTTGGTGTAATTTGGTTCGGTAGTTTCTGAATATGGTCACGGCAACAGCCCAGGGCAACAGAGTAGACCCACCCCGCACAAACCCGGAATGGTGCAAAGGTTAACCGGGGCCATGAATGCATTTTGGGAGCACTTGAGATCTTGACCACCAATCTGTCGAAAGACGACAACGGAAGTTAGCAATAATTCCAATGTATCACGGGTGTATTTGGCTCATTAGTTGTGGGACTAATCCCTTGGAGAAGTGTTTGTTGAAGGATGATCCCAGTTGTGTGGTCCGCATAAGATGAGTTTGGGTGCGATTTATCCTGAGCTCTGCCAGCATATAAATGTTAGTGGTGTATTCACATCACATCATGCCTGTTCATCATACATATTTGTTTGTGGAATTTGGGAATGCATGACCCACTGTAGTTACCAAATGACAATTCCGGTCATGCCAGGACGTGTATTCACTGCTCGTGCCCCAGTCAGACTGTCCCCCGGCCGCGCCGGGGGCCCTCTCCTGGCCTCGGGTGAGTCACGCAGCTTCGTCAGCCGGCGGCTCCGGTGTCCCGCCGCGTGGTCGTGACGCGCCATCACGCCACCCCCGCGTGGCCGCCCCCGGCGCCGCGCCGAGCCAACCGGACCCCCTGACTCACCGTGCATCCACAGCACCATAACCAAAAACACACTACACCACCCCCTGATTTACAAATCATACACACACACACACCTCAGTCGCTATCAGTCCCACCCCACGCGTAAGGGTCGGCCGGCGCAGGTGCTAGCCGCGCACTTCGGCGTGGCACAACACGCCACACTTCCGCATCGTCCACAGGCTCATCAGGCTCGTAATCAGAGTCCGCTGAGTCTTCCACGGTACAGTCTAAGTCGGACAACGTCACGGCCGTCGCATCGTGTGTTGCAACAGGCGACGGGCCTGACGACGGCCGATCCACTTCCACCTCCGTCGACCCACAAGGCGCGTTCGGCACGAGTCGGCGCGGCATGGGCTTTGGCGGCGGCACACCTGCCGGCTCGGCTGGCAGCGCCTCCGTGTCCTCCGCCGCGTCCAGCAGCACACCACGCACGTCCGGCGCTGTCTGGCGCGCAGGGAAGCGCCGGCGAACGTTTCGACGATGCCAGGGGATGCCGTTGACCTGCAGCATTGGGGGCGCCAGCACTCGCGTAATCACGCCAGGACGCGACTCGTCCATACACGCTGTGGTCCCACGGCGGCGGAGCCACACCGTTTCACCCTGGCGCAGTGCCCCAGTCCGCAGTCGCGGCGCCGCTGCTGGTCCGTCCGGCACGAAACTGGCGCCGACGGGCAGGTCACGGCCCGGTTCTCGCATCAAACACGCCAGCGGTGCAGACGTCGCGACGGCCGTGTCGACGGGCGTCGTATTGTACCGGTGCACCGCCACTAGCACGGGACAGCCCTGTCGCGCCACCATCACTTTCACTGTTCTGTGGTGCCTTTCCACGATACCGTTGCCGCCCGCTTCGTACGCACCGCGGAACCGCAGCGTCACGTTTCATCGGGCCATGAACGTCACCATCTGCCTCGCGTGGAACACCGTCGCGTTGTCCGTCAACACTTCCTCCGGCGCGCCATGCCCAAGGAACAGCGTCTCGAGCACATCGACGATCTCGTCCGCTGTTTCAGCGTGCAACCGATGCCATACAGCGAAACGCGACGGGCCACAATCGATCACGGTGAGGTAGGCAGCTCCACGCACGTGCGTCACGTCCATGGTGAGCCGTTGCCAGCATCGCGGCACATGCAACTGGCCGTGGCGCCACCGCACCGGCGCCGGGTCGATGGCTTGACATACATCACATGACAAGACAACATCACGAACCGCAGCACGATTCACTCGTCCGTCACACGCACGTCGCGCATGCCACAGCGTGCGCCGCACCCCCATATGGCCAACATTGTGGTGGACAGCGCGAATCTGAGCCGGGTCAGCCAGCTCCCGCTCATCAACCGCTCGCACCGGCGCCGCCACCACCTGCCCCTCGTCAGCGTCCCCACCTCCTTCATCACCCGGGGAGACCACACGCAGCCACTCACGTGGCACACGGGTGAGCTCATCCGCCGGGTTGTCCGCAGAACGGACCAGTCGCACGCTCATCGTCAGACGGAACTCTTCCACGAGCTGACGGATCACGTCGACACGCCGGCGGATCAGCATCTCCCCGTGTGCCTTGGTTCGCAGCCGGGACCGGCCGCTCAGGGCGTCGTCAATCCACTTCCGGACTGTGGCCGAGTCAGTGCGGAGATCGATCGTCGTCACTCCCCACGCAAGGGCCAGGTTGACGCCACTGAGCGCCGCGTCCAGCTCAGCCATGTTGATGTGTGTGGCTGCCTGTGCCTCTGGGCGCAACCAACTCGCATCCTCAATGACGGCACCCGTCACGGCGTCTGCCAGCACCACCCCCGTGGCCAACGCGCTCGCGTCCGTCCACACTATCATCGCCTCCCCCGTAGTGACACACCACGCGCCACGTGCCGGGTCTGCTGCACCCAGCCGCTCGGCTACCTGGCTCACCTGGTCGCTCAACGCCGCATCCGTGATCGGGTCGTCCCAACCCACAGAGGCAGCGTTAGCACGACGCTTGAGCCAGGCCGCCGCCGGCCGTAGCCATCCCACTACCGGCACGTGCGACACCAACTGGCCACACCACGCGAAGACGGCGCGACGCGTCAGCACGACTGGCGGCGCCGCAGGGGTACCGTCTCGCTGCCATCGCAGGTCGCCCTCACCTGCATCCCCCATGCTGACGCGCAGGCCGAGGAGACGAGCCCCTCCGTCGCCCGTACGGGTGGCTTGCAGACCAACCCGTACTGCGTGAAGTGCTCAACAACCCGCTCGGCGCTGACCACCGCTTCGTTGACGAGCAAGTCGTCGACGTAGGGCAGGACCCCGCGCGCCACCTCCGCGTCGCGGCGCAATACAGCCTGCACTACCGCCTTCATCACCATTGGGGCGATATTCAATCCGAACCCGACCCGTGTCAGACCATACCGGCGCCCGCGGAACTCCACCGTCTGATACGGCCACAGCCGCCGGACCACCCGGATCTGCAAATACGCCTTACGCAGGTCCACCACCGCGATACGGGCGCCGTGCTGCCGCCAGCGTCTCAGCTGGTCGCAGCACACGTCCGCATCTGCGGTGTGAGCCGCGACGTGTGCGTTCAACTCCCGGTAGTCCAGCACAGGGCGTACCTTGTGCTGGTGCGGCTGTGGCACCGCCATCAGCGGGACCAAGCCACGGGCTGGTCCATCCGTCTCCTCGTCCCACGGACGAAGCCAGCCCTCAGCGATCCACAACTCGAGTTCCGCCTCGTACGCCGCTCTGGCCTCTGATGGTACGGCGTACTGCGCAGTCTGGTTCCTGAGCCGGGGCGGCCCCGCCCCGTCCGCCCACTTCCAGGCCATGGTCCATTCCCGTGATTGCGCATCGAACCGCACGGAAAAATCAGCCGCGTCCACCTCAATGTCCCGCGGCCCTGTACATGCCCGGTCGCCACCGTTCCCCTCAGCAAACCCGTCGTCTGCCGGCCCCGCGCACCGCGGCCCATCCGCCCGCGTCCATACATCCGCAGGCCCATCCGCCCGCGTCCCCACATCCGCAGGCCCCGTACGCCGCGGCCCATCCGCCCGCGTCCCCACATCCGCAGGCCCCGTACGCCGCGGCCCATCCGCCCGCGTCCCTACATCCGCAGGCCCATCCGCCCGCGTCCCTGCACCCGCCCGGTCACCACCGCCCCCATTGGCAGACCCGTCATCCACCGCCTATCGCCCTCAAGGCCCCCTACCGCCGCACACAGCGTAACTGTGTCTGCGGCCCGCACCACAACACCGCCCATAGCCACCACTCCCGTCATCCCCCAGACCATATCGACTCCCAACGGTTTGTGCGGCACCACCAGAGCGTTGAGCGTGACCCTCTTCCCCTGGTACTCAACCATGACCGACACAGTACCAACACACTGCAGCGCACTACCGTTCACAGCGCGCAACGTCACCGCGCGCGACGCATCGTAACGGTCAGCACAGCACCCCTGGTACAGCAGCACATCCGTACAACCCGTGTCCACTAGCGCGTGACACCACGTCCCGTCCACGCGCATCCGCACCACCGGGAGCGCGCTTACGCCGCGGGAGACGGCGCTCGCGCTAGCGCGCCCCCAGCTGCGTTTCCCGCAGCCATTGGCGCAGCCGGTACGCGACGAGGACACGCCGCCGCCAGATGACCCACGGTGCCGCACGTCCAGCAGCGCACACGTGGGCGTGGCCGCGGCCGGGCGTCGTCTCGCCGCGTCGCTGCCACAACAGGAGACGCCGTTGCTACTGCCGCTCCCTGCTCATCGCTGAGTACTTCCCTCGCGACTCGAACGAGCTCGGGCAGGCAGAGGGCCCGCGCCCGCGTCCCCGCTTTGAGCTGCGTCCGGACGCGGAGCGGCAGCCCGGACACGAACTTGGTGGCGAGAATCGTCTCGGGAATCACGTCACCAGAGCCGCCCAACACCAGGTCCATGAGGCGACGCAGGTCGGCCAGGTACGCATCCGGCGACTCGCCCTCCTTCAGCACCCGGGCCTGGAATGCGTCGAAGGCGACGTATCGGTTGGGGACAAACGCGTCGTACAGCGCCGCCCGTACCGCCTCCGTTGACCCCTGAGCCTCCTCCGCCAGCTGCTCCCAGACCGCGTACGCGGCACCCGTCAACCGCTCAGGCATGACGTCCATGCAGTTGACGCCCCGCCGGCGACACAACAGCTCCGCTCTCCCGAACCACTCTGCAACGTTGTCGCCGGCGCCGCTGAATTCCGGGATATTCCGCGCATCAAAGTAGCGCGCACGGACGTCACCCAGCACGCCTGCTGGCACCTCCATCGGCGGCGCAACACTTGACACCGGCTCACCGTCCGTCCCTGGCATGACGGACACCGAAAAAGGCCGAAATAGCTTGTAGTTACCAAATGGCAATTCCGGTCATGCCAGGACGTGTATTCACTGCTCGTGCCCCAGTCAGACTGTCCCCCGGCCGCGCCGGGGGCCCTCTCCTCGCCTCGGGTGAGTCACGCAGCTTCGTCAGCCGGCGGCTCCGGTGTCCCGCCGCGTGGTCGTGACGCACCATCACGCCACCCCCGCGTGGCCGCCCCCGGCGCCGCGCCGAGCCAACCGGACCCCCTGACTCACCGTGCATCCACAGCACCATAACCAAAAACACACTACACCCACTTACGCTCAGGCAATATCTATCCCATTTGCACATATCGTGGGTATAATTTTGGGAGTACTTTGGCTACTGAGGAAATTTCCCACTATATGCATTCCTCGGCACAATTGCACATATTCATGACTTAGGTTGCCGACATATTGCTCACTTAGCAGTTAGCTATATGTACATATATAATGTCTATGGTACATACAGCATGAAATGCTAACATTTATTTTGAATTCCCTTAACACGCGCCCTGGAGGGCCTCAGAAAATTACGCGCACTGGAGGGGGGGGGAGCGGATTTCGCCCCCCTACGATCTCGGCTCCCATTAAGGCTAGAGCAACGAAATTCGCAGGGCGGATGGGAACGATAGTTAACTCTATTGTCCCCCCCCCCCCCGATGAGGCACCACCATTACGCGGTGAGGGGGGATTGAGTGCCCCAAGGACCCGGCGACCATCATACCGGCGAGGGGTGAGACCAGGAGTGCCTCACTCGTCCTTCCATCCATACGCTCCCATTTCAATTCCCATATCATCAAAACATCCCTGTCCTTCACGTGACCCTGCAACACGAACTAACCCTACTATGAGCAGGCAGAGCAACTTCCCCGGCCCTGCCCACCAACTCAGTTTTATCTGGGTAGCCGCGTCCCCTCGGCCTGCGACCCGTGGTTGACGGAGTCCTGGAGGTTGAGGTCCCCCGTCTCACGGTGCTAGTTGTGACGGGGGACTAACACACCTCCTTGGTCCCGATACCCCGAAGGGGCGGGAGGGCCCGTGGGGCCTCACACGGACCAAGTGGCTGGTCGCCTCGGGCCGGGGGCCTGGGATTTCCCCAGTGCCCGCCGGCCCGGCCGGCTGGGGTCAAGGGGTGGGCGGTGCTGGATCCCGGTCGGGGTGGTGAGTATCTCTCCCGGCCGGGCGAAGGCGCCGCCTGCCCCGTATAGTTCCTCGGGCGTCTGGCGACCTCCCGTGCGCGGGACCCAGGCGTCCCTTCAGTAGGGCCCTATGCGGTGGGGCGCCCGGGGAGCAGAAACTAAGAAAGACTTCATGGCAAATTCCAACTTGAAAAACAATCCACCTGCCCCCTGCTGCAGGAGACAGACAACCCGGCCTGCCAGGACAATGAGTGGAGTCCATGGAGGCCCCGGCCTCCAAGTGGGTCTGCCTGCACCACGTATTCTGATCGTAAAATCGCTCGAGGGAAATTTGAAACTTTCACTGCTTACCCCGTTCCAAAGGAAGGAAGGATAAGCTAGGATCGGTGCTGAGGTGCGAAAAACGCAGAGACGGAGGGTTAGTAGTTGAATTTGAAACTGCTGAAGATGCAGAGAGGGCGATGGACGCAACAGAAATAGCGTACACTAAACGACATGAATCCAGTAGGCGAACAGTCACTGTACGTATCGAGATTCAGCCCCACAACATGAAAGTTACTCCAAAGGAGTTCTTTGGGCGCTGTATGACCGAAGCAGTCAATGCGCCCCTAAGCCCAAATAACCAACCAAAGGAGTTCTTAACTGTTACGACCTAGGAGATGTTTCAGATGCCGACGTTGTAGAGCCTAAGAGAATGCGAAGTAGTAGAGGCCCGCAGAATTTCAATTAGGAAAGGACTGGTATCACAACCAACAAACAACATCATCTTAACTTTCCACGTGATAGATCTTCCCGAGTTTATTTTCGTCGGATATGTTCGTGTGAAGGTTCGCGTATTTGTGCCCAATCCCATGAGATGCTTCCGATGCTCCCATTTTGGTCACACGTCACAGCATTGTCGGAACCGAGAAACATGTGGACGGTGTGGATCTGCACAACATGTGCAAGATAAATGTAAGGCGGAGAGTCCGCACTGTTCATACTGCGGCCCAGGCCAAATACCCCATACCACCTACGAGCGTTCTTGTCCCATGTTCTTGAGAGAACAAGACATAGTTACAATAAAAAGTTTCAAAAAGATCACATTCCGTGAGGCGCGCAATATCTACGAGGCAGCACACCCGATAATATTATATGCAGCGAAGGTGAAGCTGAACTCCAACATCACACAACAGTCGCGGAAGCAGTCGCACACACACACACGAGTCCCTCTCATCTGATAAGTTAACTCAGTGCCATAATGCTCGCATTTGGCATTGAGTGCACACCAATCGGAGAAAGAGCTATGTTCTCTCCCCAGACGGTGGTGAGAGTCCTCGCCTGCCGACCCTGTAGCGACTCCTCAAGGAGACTGGGTTGAAGTCCGGCAAGAAAAAAGACCTGCCCGTCCATCCACAACCAAACCCAACCCATCCCCAAACACTTCAACCCCTACCTTCAGCACTCCCATCCCCCCCTCCCCCTCCGCCCAGTACTCCATTCCCGTTAGGGAAGAACCCAGGAGCTCTCCGGAACCAAGCCTCGAGACACAAACGTCTCAGAGTTGCGTCGAACCGACCAGGATCCAATCCCTACCCGCCGCCGTCACCACCCCTAAACCTGCCCAACCCATTCCTACACCCTCCCGAACCACCCCAACTCCCCCTCCCCCACCAACCATCTCCGAAGAGAAGGGCGTGGCCCCCGGTCGGGTGCCGGTAGTAGCACCCTCAACGACCCGATCACGCCTACCGATTGAGGTCCGCCCAGGGGCCCCGGACATGGGGGGCTTCCGGCCGGACATCCCGAGCTGGGTCGAGGGATACGTCGCCAAATGTAGGGAGACAGGATCGCGAGGCTTGCTCCCCATCGTCCCCATCTCTCCAAGCCAGCTCTCTCCATCCCGCAGAGACTGCGAGGGTGATGGGGCCACCCCCACACCTCCCCAGGCCGGCTGGAAGCGTGCCTCGCCCTGGTCAATCTCGCTGACCGGCGGAATCAGTCCGAGAGCGCGAGCGCGCACGGCATCGAACCCGTGGGCCCCGGCTGGTTCGCCATGAACTGACATGTCTTAACCCCTTTTAACCTAGCCCTTTATACACTGTTTTACAATGGGACTGCAGGGGTTTTAGAAGGAGTGCCCATGACTTGCAGGCAGTTCTGAACAGGGTCTGCCCGGTGGCGTTCTGCCTTCAGGAGACCCTCCCCCGAAAAGTAGCATCCGACACTATTTCCCATGGTGGAGTGCTACTGGGCATCCACCATAGTTTGCCCTCGCAACCACTAGTGATGAACACACGCCTCCAAGCCATCGCTGCCAGGGTGCAATTTGGTCATAAAAGTATTTCATTATGCAGTATTTACCTGCCTCTCGGGACTTCATTTCCATCTACTGAGATGAAACTTGTTTGTTCTCAGCTCCCGGAACTAATTTTACTCTTAGGTGACTTTAATTCACATTATACCGTTTGGGAATGCGAAGATGTCAATGGGCGTGGACGTCTGATGGAGCAATTTCTACACGAAGAGTCGTGTATTTTAAACACATGTACCAGAACGCACTTCACAATGCCGTCTAGACAGACTTCTGCGTTAGACCTGAGTATTTGTAGTCCCGAGCTTGTGCAATTGTTTAATTGGTCGGTTGATACGAAGCGACCACTGGGAAGCGACCACTTCCCAATATGGCTAGAATATCGTGAAGGGTCAGTCCTTGGACAGAGGCCGCGGCGATGGAATCTTCGCAAAGCCAACTGGACTGATTACCATAACACATATAGAAACAGCTTGCTCTGCTGATGGACAGAATAAACCACATAGTATGGAAGAATTTACGTTACTGCCCCTACATTCTGCCTCTGCATGTATTCCGCGCACCCCTGGTGCCCCACGACGTACCCCAGTCCAATGGTGGACGGAGGAATGCGGAGATGCCATACGCGTTAGAAAGCGAGCTTATCTTAAATTCATTAAAGATAGCAGCACTATAAATATGGTTGCCTTTCGGAGAGCCAGGGCTCTTTCACGTCGCATTATAAGATGAGCAAAACAGCTATCATGGCGATAATAGGTAGGTCAAATAAACAAGCATACCCCGACAGCACAAGTATGGTCCAGAGTAAAACGTATTGCAGGCCAGTATTCATCCGTTCCCCTACCCGTCCTACGCATGAGCAATAGGGACGTGACCAAATCTGTAAATGTTGCTCAACGAAATTGCATGCTCCATATCAGAGCGTAGCCGTGGCAACAATTGGGACCCGCAATTCTTCCGTCACAATTCGCATTGTGAAAAGTTCCCTCCTGACTGTCACAACCGAAAATATATCGTATAACAAGCCTTTCACAATGGCCGAACTGACTTCCGCCATAGCGAAGCTCAGCAGCGTATGCGAAGGCCCGGACTTAATTCATAAAGAAATGATAAAGCATCTCCCCCCACGTGCGATCGAAATACTGTTAAATATATTCAACCATCTGTGGCAACAAGGCGACTTCCCAGTAGCCTGGCGAGGTGCCTTAGTGATGCCAGTGTTGAAGCCGGGCAAAAGTGGACTAGAACCGCTCCACTATCGCCAAATATCACTCACCTCGTGTTTATGTAAGTTAATGGAACGGTTGGTAACTACCAGACTAACGTGGTTTTTGGAAGTACATTACTTTTTCGCAGATGCACAAGACGGTTTTAGGAAGAACCGGACTTCTGTAGACCACATTTTAACACTGGACTCAGTAGTTCGTACATCATTTAAGCAGAAACGACACGTCGGCGCCATCTTTTTTGACATAGAAGCGGCTTATGACGCGACCTGGCGCCAAGGCATTCTTACAAAGGTACATAAATGCGGTATCCGGGGGTCAATGGGTATTTTTATACATAATTTTCTTGCAGGCCGACATTTTCGTGTTCGCGTTGGCCACCAGCTATCCAGAAGATGTATGCAAGAGAATGGCGTGCTACAGGGAAGTGTTTTAAGTGTAGCACTGCTTGCCATAATGCTAAATGATATTAGCGACGTCCTTCCACCACAACTTGGTCGGTCTCTCTTTGTAGACGACTTCGCCCTTTGGTGTAGCGCAGCCAGGCTATCTACTATGTCTAGACGTCTCCAATTGGCCGTGAAGAAACTCAACAGGTGGGGCGTAGTGAATGGATTCCGATTTTCAACACAAAAGACAACCGCAATACATTTATGTCGCCGGTGTAGTTATGCAGAACTATGTCTCAAGCTGTATGGCAGACAGCTACCGATGCCACCTGCGGTGAAGTTTCTTGGAATCACTTTTGACTCACGTCTTAGCTACACGGAGAATTTGAAAGCACTCCGTGACAAGTGTTTTAAGTCGCTCAACATATTAAAGTGTGCTTCTCGAACTACCTATGGAGCTGACCGGGAGTCTCTTATTCTGCTTTACCGCTCACTGATCCCCGGCAAGTTAGAATACGCCTGTGCTATCTATGACGGATCACGCAACTCCACCAAACGAACTCTGGACACTGTTCATCACACCGCTATTGGAATCGCGACCGGAGCATTCCGCACTTCGCCCACCGTGAGTCTGTTAGCCGAAGCACACGAGCCGCCTCTCTCTCTCTCTCTGCGCAGAGCAAGGCTAGGAATGCGCTACGCTTGCAAGCTCCGCCAGTTTCCCGACCATCCGGTTTTTTCGCACATCTTTTCGCGTCGACTTTTGACCATTTTTTTTCTTCAGGGGAACGAAACCTGAGTGTCGCCCCATTCGGTGTTCGAATTCGAAGACTCTTGCGGGAAAGTCGAATTAAGCTTCGGGGAATTCGTACAGTCCAGAACATGGAGACCCCTCCATAGGAGATGATTACACCGGAGATGGATGTATCCATTGCGAGGATCAGAAAATCCGATATCCCTCCAGCAGAATTTCGTGCACTGGCTCTTCAACATATTGAAACATTCCAGGAATGGATAGCCACGTATACTGACGGCTCTCGAACTGAGGACGGTGTTGGCAGCGCTTTTGTTTGTGGATCTGTCTCCCGCTCGTTTTCGCTCCCGACGTACGCATCGATGTATTCGTCGGAACTTGTCGCTATTGCGGAAGCTCTCTGTTATATCGAAGTGTCTGGGGGTGATCGACATGTCATTTTCACCGACTCTTTAAGTAGTCTTATGGCCCTGAACATGTTTTATCCACCAAACCCCCTTCTGCGGCATATTGTGAGCTGTCTTACCGATATGGAACGTCTTGGACGACGAGTTATTCTATGTTAGCTTCCGAGCCACGTTGACATTTCCGGTAATGAGTTGGCGGATGCTGCGGCGAAACGAGCGGCAAAGGCACCGTGCTCTCGAGCACTGCCACTCCCCGCCACTGACCACTACCGAGAGGTATCCACCTTCCTCCTAGACAAGTGGCAGGCTGTGTGGGACGCGACGTCGGCGTACAAACTACGAACCACCAAACAGCGTTTACGGCCATGGGGCTCGTCCTGTCGCAAACGTCGACAAGAAGAGGTCACATTGTGCCGTCTCCGTATAGGGCATACTTATGCTACGCATGGGTATTTACTATGCGGTGGCGACAATCCTCTGTGCTCGAGATGTTGTACACCGCTACCAGTTCGCCACGTTTTGATATCGTGTCCTCATTACGCTGATGAGCGTAGTCGTCATTTTGGGTCTGACCGGGTGGATTCCCTTAGCGATATTCTCTCCGATAACTCGAGCATTGTCCAGTCGGGACGATTGATGGACTTCTTATCTGCAGTATCATTCTCCAGCTACAAGAGTTATGGGCGCAAAATGACCTTAGTAGTCGATGCGCCCTTAATCCCAAATAATCAATCAATCGGATATTATTCGATCAGGGCGACTATTTAACTACATCTCTGAAATAGCATTTTCAGTAATATATGCACCAAGTTCAAAATGTTGAATGTTGCCATATTTTATTTTATGTACGATTCGTTGTGTCAACTATTATTCTGCAAGCTTAACTAGCTAGGATATGTGATATATCGACGTGTAAGTAAGTTGTATTGTTATGGGCGCTACATGACCAATGTAGTCGATGGCCCTAAAACCCTAATAACTAACTAACTAACTCTATTGTGTGCAAATTTCGTGACTAGGTCAATATGTTCAAGGTCAAATGAGGTCAAAATAGCAAAATTTTCTGGTTTTGCGTGGCTTGGTTTGTCATTGTTATGGATCGCTGTGATTGTGTTTAAATGCTCCAAAATTGGGATTAATGATGTTTTGAACATTACTAATGATGCAATACATATGCCAGGTCCGCCATTTGACCTCAGGTCACCGATATGGGAGCACTTTATCAGGTCATTACCTGCTCCAGTTACCGGAACGGGGCTGCCCACCTGACGGGTCCGTTGGGCGGCTCGGCACAATCGGCTGTGAAGGGAGTTAAATACATGAATAAAGTATAGAAACGCTTAGGCACACAATGACAAGCAGTAGATTTCCGGATGTGTAGGGAGTAACATGCAAGGTGACATCAATCGCAAGACAGTCATTTCCATTTACGACAACATTCCAGTTGGCAAAGTTTGGTTCCATTAGCCTGTCATGATGACCTCGGCGACCTAACATGACTTAAATTATATAGCATAACAATATGCATCAAGCAAGTCGCTAGTGTTGTCAAGAACACTTCCCTTTTGCCAATATACGGGAAGCGCATCAATTTTCGTTGTCTGGCGCTGCGATTTTGTAAAAACTTTAACGGCCCATAACTTAAAAACTTGTCGGCCGATTTTAATTTTTCTTGCTTTAAGCAATGCGCCTGTCATTCCTAAGCAGGTACGGAAATAATGGCGTATATCGGGCTGTACAATATGGAGTTGTGTACGAAAAATCGGAGGGGTGGGCGGATTTCGCCCTCTACCCCTCCAGGGCGTGTGTTAGCCTGTCATGAACTTGACCTGACTTGACCTGGTGACCTGACATGGCTTCGAAACAATGTAGCATAACAATATACATCAAACAAGTCGCCAGTGCTGCCAAGAACACATTTTTGCCAATTTTCGGGAAGCGCATCAGCGGCGATATTTGTGGTCTGGCGCTGATATTTTTTTTGTCCTTTACCGACCCCTGACTCGAAAAATGTTCGGTCGATTTTCGTTTCGCTTGCTTTAAACAACGTGCCGTTCATTTTTAAGCAGGTACACAAACAATGGCGTATATCGGCCGGCACAATCGGGAGTTATCTACGAAAAACCGGAGGGGTGGGGGATTTCTCACCCCCTCCAGGGCGCGTGTTAAAGCAATACTACCTGGTTGTGGACAACTCATTTTTTTTAGTGCAGCACAATTTTGGACATGGCTTAGTTTGTCAAGATGTTTATGCATACACAAATGCTAACATTAGTTTTCAGCCCCACTAAAACAAGGTTAATTGTCAGCAACTGCATAGCTATTTTTTGGAATCCAGCTTAAAAAAACATGATTAACGCAAAATATTTTGTGTTAATGATTACCACGAAGTGTTCCCTCCAAACCTAGGGCCCCAACACATGGTCCCAGCATCCCACCTCAGAGTTTCAAAACTCCACATATGAGTAAACTCACCCAAAAACGTGCTTCTGTGAGTAGTCATTTTGGCGCCAGCAACACAAGATTTCTCCAACCACTTCCCTATGAGTCTGTTGCATCTGCAGGTTGATTATTGGTTCTATGGAACAGTGGAGCAAGGTTTCAGGTGTCATGTTGTTTTCAGTTACTTATTTGTACGTAGGGGATATGTAAATGCAAGGTATACATGCATCATACCACAGGTTTTAATTCCCGAATTTGCTCAGTTGTTGAAATATTACATATGTAGGTATGTAGTTTTGTTTCAGCATCTCAAGCTGCTTAAACAAAACTATTTTTGTAGTATGTGTTGTTTACCTTGTGTGCATAATAATGCAGGGTTTTCTCAAATTCAGGGTTTTCTCTTTTCTCTTCTGGAGTAGTGATCATGAACTGTTTCTTAAGTGTATGAAATTATGATTGTATGGGTTCTAGGCGCAAAGTGTCTAAGGTGTGGTATGTATGGCTGCACTCTCTTTCCTGGCTCAGTGAGCATACTGGATTCAACCGTTTAATTGGTAAAATTGTTTGAATATCCTGTTAAAATTACAGGCCATAATTCAAATCACATAAAAGAAAGGTTGCAACTTAACACGCGCCCTGGAGGGGGGGGGGGGACCGGGGGCGAAATCCGCCCACCCTTCCGGTTTTTCGCTGTACCATTGTTTGTGTACCTGCTAATAAATGAACGGCGCGTTGTTTAAAGTAAGAGAAATGAAAATCGACGAAGATTTTTCGAGTTAGAGGTCGGTAAAGTCAGAAATAATTATCAGCGCCAGTCTACAAATATTGGCGCTGATGCGCTTCCCGTATATTGGCAAAAAGGAAGTGTTCTTGGCAACACTAGCGACTTGTTTGATGTATATTGTTATGCTACATTGTTTCAAAGTCATGTCAGGCCACCGAGGTCAAGTCAGGTCAAGTTCATGACAAGTTAATACACGCCCTGGAGGGGTGGTGGGCGAAATCCGCCCACCCCTCAGATTTTTCGTACACAACTCCATATTATACCGGCCAATATACGCCATTTTTTCCATACCGACTTAGAAATGACCGGCGCATTGTTTAAAGCAAGAAAAGGAAAATCCGTCGACACGTTTTTAAGTTATGGGCCGTTAAAGTGTTTTTAAAATCGCACCGCCAGACCACAAAAATTGGCGCTGATGTGCTTCCCGTATATTGGCAAAAGGGAAGTGTTCTTGACAGCACTAGCTACTTGTTTGATGCATATTGCTATGCTATATAATTTAAAAGTCATGCTAGGTCGCCGAAGTCATCGTGACAGACTAATGGAACCAAACTTGGTCAACTGGAATGTTGTCACAAATGGAAATGACTGTCATGCGATTGATGTCACTTTGCATGTTATTCCCTACACATCCGGAAATCTACTGTTTGTCATTGTGTGTCTAGGCGTTTCTATACTTTATTCATGTATTTCACTCCTTTCCTTGCGAAACCGATTGTTCGAGCCGCCCAAAGGAGCAGTCAGGTGGGCAGCCCGGTTCCGGTAACTGGAGCATGTAATGACCTGATAAAGTGCTCCTATATAGGTGACTTGAGGTCAAATGGCGGATCTGGCATATGCATTGCATCATTAGTAATGTCCAAAACATCATTAATGGCAATTATGGATAATTTAAATACAATCACAGCGATCCATAACAATGACAAGCCAAGCCACGCAAAACCAGAACAATTTACTATTTTGACCTCATTTGACCTTGAAGATATTTACCTGAGGTCAAGAAGTTTGCACATAACAGAGTTAACCATTGTGCCCATCCACCCTGTAAATTTCGTTGCTCTAGCCTTAATGGGAGCCGAGATCTTAGGAGGGGGGGGGCGGAATACGTCCCCCCTCCAGTGCGCGTAAGTTTCAGAGGCCCTCCGAGGCGCGTGTTAAGGTACTTTTTAATTCTCGGAATTTCCTTTTCCAGTCCAGTGGTCATGAGCACTTAACATGCACACCATTCCTTCTCAAAGTACTTTTTAAGTTGACATTCGAAAGAACACCAAAAGAAGGGGCTTTGGGTTGGGTAATATAGCATAAAATGCTTGCTTAATGGAGGGAAAATGGGTGTAAGCTTCTTTTTGGATTACCTTAAAGTGGAATAAAACTGCCTAGCCTCCCATTTAGAAAAAAAAAATATTTGTGGAATTTTTTCTTCAATACTTATACATGGAAAGCCTTAATCTGATCTGCCCAAACTTGCTTGTGTAGAACAAAAACAATTAGCATTCAAAATTGCAAAAGATGGGAAAACACCAGCTCTTCAGTGCCTCAGCTCTTGAGAGAGGGATGGATGTATGAACATAGCCAGGATTATGGCTGAGGGTTGTGGGGTGGCCAGGGTGAGGTGTGAGTGTAGCGGAGTGCAACATGGTGCTTGCCGAATGTTATTGTCAGCCAACTAGCCTGTTGGCCAGAAGTGTCCCGTGCACGTGTCACCGGTCGTTTCCGCGCCTGTGATGTGACCCCGGCGTGATCTGGGGAGCCAGGGGATGAGTAGTCTAGGGGTAAATTGTCCGTCTCGCAATCGAAAGATTGTGGGTTCGAGCCTCACCTGCAGCTATTCTTCACCCGCGACCAATCGGCGTGAGAGGTTGGCGACGCTATATAACCCAGCGGTTGAATACGTCGTAAAAGAAACCAAGGTTCTTCTTCAGCTGGTACACCGTCTGGCATCACATTAGCCGACCCGCTGGCTGACTCCACAACATCAGTCGAATCTCTGGCTTACTTCTCACAATGGCTGACGTCGCATCAGCCCTCTCACCGAGGTCGACGTCACAGCGTCAGCCGAATCACTGGCTGACGCAACATCATCCGCCGGCACTCCGTGTAACGTCCTGGCTGACTTAACGGCATCTGCCGGTTCACAAAACGTGGAGACATCAGCCGACCCACTGGCTGACGCCACCGCATCAGTCGATTCGCCGTCTGACGTCACCGAAACGGCCGACATCACATCAGCCGACCACTGACTGACCACACAACTTCAGCCGACTCGCTGACTGACTTCTCAACATTAGCCAACCCACTGGCTGACTTCTACATCAGCCAAACCACTGGCTGACTCAGCAACATCGGCAAGTTTTCGTCTGTCATCGCAGTATCAGCAAGTCACGGAAACGGCCGTGCCCAATGGCGGCACGTAGCCGATACCGTCCGGCCCGATGGCTGCTGCAACAGCCCATCCGCTATCCGCCGACGCTACCCGCTCAGTGCTATCACTCGCGTCTTCGCAGCCTGCTGTGCTCGACGCTACTGCTCAACCCTGCCGCGTGAGTGCAACCCGAGTGCCATCCACCGTGCCAGCCGACCTACAGTGCCCTCCAGCGCACTCGGCTCTTCGCACCCGCTCCGGTCGCGTAGCGGTGCCTCGGAAACGGTGACCGCTAGCCTTGGTGGCTGTGATTCATTGATGTTCATCGTGCAACATGATAATTCAACATTCAGCGGTGAGATCCGAACCACACCGACCACTACCACGGTATCTCTCCTCCGTGACCTGACCGTTACCACAGTACCTCTCCTCCATTACCTGACTACTACCACGGTATCTCTCCTCGGTGATCTGACCGTTACCACAGTACCTCTCCTCCATTACCTGACTACTACCACGGTATCTCTCCTCCGTGACCTGACCGTTACCACGGTACCTCTCCTCCATTACCTGACTACTACCACGATATCTCTCCTCTGTGACCTGACCGTTACCACGGTACCTCTCCTCCATTACCTGACCACTACCACGGTATCTCTCCTCTGTGACCTGACCGTTATCGCGGCATCTCTTCTCCATTACCTAACCATTAACACGGTACCTTTCCTCCATTACCTGTCATTACCTTGGTACACTTTACCCTGATGGGTTTCTCAGATACTACGCCCACCCGCGCACCTAACCGCTACATGAGCACTTCAAGTGACATAGCATGTAAGTTTACATATGTCAATCTGATCTTTGCAGCAGGTTGTGGATTCATGTAAGCATCTTGAAATGCGTTGCCTTCATGCATTTGTTCTGAATAAAGTACCAACTGAGATTGTAGCTGAGCTGACAGCTGACATATCAGATCTTGCTACACAACACTCAACAGTTGTCAGTTCCATCGACAGTTGCAGTTTAGACTTGTGGGCCAACATTTCTTGATTTGTTCATATGGATGCTGCTGCTGCCAACCTAAATTTTGTTCTGAAAACTTTCTTTAGAGGTTTGCATATTTTCTTGTCTGTCAACTCTTCCCAGTGAAGCAAGCCCACACCCCCCACTCCATTATTGACCAGCGTCGACGTCACTCAATTATCCCAGACCCTACCCGCCACCCAACTGGCTTTCCCAACTTCGTCCATTTTTTCCTAGATTACGCAGTTAATTTAAATACTCAAAAATTTTGCACCAAATCCTCCATCCTTGACTCGTGGTGACATCAGCAAAATATGTGCTTATGTACAAGGTGTGATTGAATTTTGTATTATTGTAGAAATGCCCTTAATCGTCATACTACGTTGGTCAGTAAGACATGAACATTAATGATGGCAGATTACGGTGGGAATTTTGCATAATGTTTCATTTACATTTTGCACAACATGCACTCTATCTCGATTAGCAATCCCGAAAATATTGTTGGGATGTTGGCAAGCACTCCACCTTCGAGGTAGATGGTGATAACATCGCCAGCGTTCGGTGGTTATCGTCGGATTTGCCCGTCAATAAGTGGAACATGGTATCATAGGAGCACCCGTTGCACACTAGTGCAGTATCAGCGTCATGTTTAAAGCTTACAAAACTGGCAAAATGCTATGATGGTAGCAGATTCAGCTATGGAATACCTATCGTTAACAAAAGAACTGAGGCGGTTGCGGCGGTAATGCTTTCTTTGCTTCTCACGATGACAAGACTGCACATGCAGGACTAGGGGAGCTGTAACCCCACCAGTGGCAGGGCATCCACCTGGACGGAAGATCCTTGGCTGCAGGTTCCCTCACATGCCCCACTGAACCCCGTCCCCTAGTAGCCATGCTCGACGAGAGGCCCCAACAGGACATCGTGCACTCCCCTGGTATACATGGCTTGGGTGCAGGCCACTGTTAGGAGATTCCACTTGGAAGTTTTGACTCTCAAATGTTAGCCCCAGCTGATTACAAGACGTCTGGCTGTGCTCTTTTATCTCCACCTCATTTGGTACTCCATTGTCTGCTCCAATTGAGTTATGCTCAGTTGAGTGCCAGTTGTCTTGTGCAGTAATCAGTTATTGGTGAAGTAGGATGGAAAATACCACCTATTGAACAGTGAGTCCTTCCCAAAGAAGTATCGACACCACGTTTCTTGGTGTGCTTGTGAAGTCTTCACGCCTCGTTTCTAATAGTATTACTCCGTTTACAATTAGCATGCCATAACAGATTCAAGCTAATGATGCGCACGTCGCGTAGTACAATTTCCGGTAAAGGGACCTCGGACCTATAATTACGTATGATGTGCTGTGCTGTGCTGTGCTGTGTTGTGCTGTGCTGTGCAACATCAGTTAAAAACATATTTACCTGTATCTTTATCTTTGATATCGGTGTCCACAAAATAGGTATTTCGCAAGACACTTCAAACAAGTATATATGTGCGCAGTGTTCTCCAAACACCCCACACCTAACAAGAAAGCATTATTTTAACACTGGTCATGTGCAACGTTTGGTACTCCATGCCAAAGGACATGAAAACACATGACAAACTGCATTAATGCCCAATGCAAAATTTACATGTTCTAGAAAAAAAGACACCTTGGGATTAAGGCTTCTGGACAGTGTATTGAAATGGAAAAATGTGTTGTTCAATTCTGCAATGAAAA
This sequence comes from Imbricaverruca yamaguchii, assembly GCA_034440575.1. NCBI lineage: Eukaryota > Metazoa > Arthropoda > Thecostraca > Neoverrucidae > Imbricaverruca > Imbricaverruca yamaguchii. Next base: position 34,327 of record JAOTOL010000419.1, on the reverse strand, counting down.
CTACAGATGGTATAATGGTGCAATCTCATCCTGCGAATGCAATACAAACAGCAGCATCTGACCTATATGAAGCCTGTTACGACAGATGGACGGATTCCACCCCTTGTTTTTTTTTTTTGCCTGCGGTTCCCGGACATTTTGTGACAAGACAAACTTGGTGATTTCTCCTAGCTTTTTTCTTTCTTTCTAAATTGTGCCACCATTTCAGTTTTGTAAGCATATCACGGTCGGCTCCAGGAGCCAATATCAGGGGGGAAACTTAGGCAGAGTTGTGAAAATTTTGGTAACAGGACTAGCATGTGAATGTTTTTATTATTTTCTCGTTCGGGTGACTATATTTTAGAATTCAATGGCTCATATTACTTTGTTTATGAACAGAAATGTTTATTTTAAGCCTAATCTTGTGGGGTGGGTCCCAGGGACGTATAAGTAGACAATTGGTGACCAGTTTTCTAAAAGTGGTAAAATGTATGCTGCCATCAGAAATTTGGGTGGACGCGGTGAGTTTAGGACAACATATAATAATGTAATAATGCATCAAGAGCCATGACAGAGCCGGAAGACTTCGACGGCCAATGATTGTAGCAGGATCCCCATTCTGCCCTCTCAGAATCATTGTCTATTTTCCTGGAAATGTGTATGGTCAAACGTCTCATAGTAAGTATTGATGTTATGTAAGAATGACAAAATAATAGGTATTACTTGGACGGACTATTAATAAAAGCCAACCACGAAAAAAAATGATGCCTATTTCTTGGGCCCCTGGTTACTCCATTGGCTGTTTTACATGCGCATGTATAGACGTGAAGTGGTGTTTTAGATAGTTAAGAATGATTTATGACCAATTGTATGCTTGCATACAATTGTGCATACAAGTTGCAAACAACTTGCATACAATACAAAACAACTTGCATACAATAGAAACACTTCCGAATGGTATTTTGTTCCACAAGTTCCAATTTTTTTTTAATCTCCTGACCTGGTCATCGAGGAAAATGGTACTATTTTGACATTCTAAATGATATGGTGTAAGTTAAGACCAGTAGAATTCGTTTTAGATCTCAAGTTGTGAAATCGGCCCAATGGATTCTGTGATCCCAGAAGGAAGGAGGGAGGGGGGGAGGCAGATTCCGGCCTAAGCCCTGATTCAGATTCCGGCCTAAATGAGCTTTACCATAGTAGGATTTGAAATACAAATGTGTTGCCAATTAATTTTGTTCATTATAATAGAACAAATCATTAGACTAGGCATACTTAGGATATCTTGAAACTTAAAATCCGAAGTTATCCTCAAAGGTTTTTCGAGCTTGATCGTTCGATATCAGCAAAATTAAAGAAGGAATGAGGATCCCTATTGTATTGTGTGGTTTAAAGTAGGTTTTGGTAATATATTTCACATTGATCCATTAAAGAGCTGGTGAAGCACCATCTCCATATTGTAAAGCTATTTTACTGGTCTGCGTTATTTTAAAGTTCGAATATATGTCTGCTGTTCTTGGGTCAGTTTCTGACGCCGATTCCGAAAATCGCATTCATTTTTCTCACTCAGGCCAAATTTCCGAAAAATCCTTCCTTGAAATGCGTATTCTCCATTATATTAGTAGGCGAGTGATTCTTCTAGGAGCATTCCTCGGGTGCTGTTTACGTACATGCATTGCAATGGTTCATGGGCGGTTTACAGACGGTTGCAAGCGGTTTATATGCTGTTTCCAAGCGGTTCTTTGCGGGCGGTGAATTTATCGCAAACAGGGTACAGCATGAAAACTTGGGTAATCAGAGATGAGTGGCCTCCTCATGGACTTTCTGGTTGTGGTGGGCAGACACTGCATTCGTCCTTAGACGCTAGTGGTCGGCCAGAAAGTTTATGTCCCACCGGCCTTCATGGCATTCCTCCATCACTCGGCTGCACTTGTGAAAATGCTCACCCTGTTCTCACTGAAGTCTCCACAATTCTCCGTAAGATAGTCCTGATGAGATCTGAGGAAGTGCATTTTCACTGATATGCGCTCATCTTGCTGACGGACAGTCTCCATCAGCTCATCAACAGCCTTCTGGTACTCCAGTGGTTGCCGAGGAAACTCAATGATCGACTAGATTCAGCCAAGCAGAGAGTTAAGTGCGATTACATGATTCATCAATGGGGTGTCCTTGATGAGCTTTCTTATCTGGATTGGATTGTGGATTTACGACGCACTCAGCAGCCGAGGCCATATGGCGTCGCCTGCCTCTCACCCTGCAGGAAGGGCGGGCATCGCGGGCAATCAAATCCCGTACCTCTGGCTTGCCAGACTCTCAGCTTAACCCCTGAGCTACCGACGCCCCGAGCTTTCTTCTCTGAGAACCATCGAATAGCCCCGCCTTCAGCTTCTCCCTGCTTATGCGTGGGTACTTCTATCGCAAAAAGTTAATCATCCGCCTTCTTTGGCCAGCCCCTTCACGAAGTTCTTCATGAGACTAAGTTTGATGTGTAGTGGTGGGAATAGAATCTTGTGCGGTTCGACTAGAGTGGGGCAGAGCATGGTGTGAGCCGGGCTGTAGTCCTTACCTAGACGGCCACTCACGTTCGACATAATGCTGGTCGTCTGCCCGGCTTGGTTTCTCTCATTTAAACTGAGTGTACGTCAGAGATCGAACCGAACATGTTGCCGTTACTCGGAACTCCCTTGAGACTCCTACTTGATGAGTCGATGAGAAGTCTCCATTCTGTAGGATGATACTTCAAGTCATATTTCGGTCAGGTCGGCGATATCGTTGCATTAGATCAGAGAAGATGAAAACTATTTCCGGACTTTCTCGCCGTTCCGATACCAATAGAACGTTGTCTCCGGTGCTCCAGATGTTTCTCACGAAGGCGCGAACCCAGTAGCTGAGTAGACTCCTTGAACAGGTTCAAGTCCGGCGTCAGATTATTGACCTCAGCTTGGCTCAGTGGCACCGGTCGGTCTCACTCTGTTGACTCGAATGTACCAGCCTCGTCTGCACCGGTCGCATCTCTAGACTCTAAGTCGTCCGACGATCCTTTGTTGCCGCCAGGCTCAGGAACAGGAACATCTGGCCCATTGGAGATGAATTTATGGGTGATGAAATGACATGATATAAAACATGATGTTTGTTCTTGTGATGGACCTCCTGTAGATTCGTCATGCGGAAATGACAGTCCTGGTGTGATCTTTACCTTCCCCCACACCATCAGAACAACGGACAGCATCCTCTTCTTCGTTTTATCCCTCCAATCCTGCAGGCTTTGAACAAATGTTTTGTGACAGATGTGAGTAGCGAACGGTTTAGCTAGGTGGACTAGTTTGACACCAAAGTAAGCGTGATATGACTTCTTCACAAAATCTGTAAGTTTAGCTTAGCGGTTTGAAATGGTCACCTTTCCACAGATATCTCAGAACCTGTCAGGGTGGTTCTTGCACTTTTGATTCATTGAAATATCTATCCAGATCTGAAATGATGGAAAAAAAGGCTGACAGACATTTGGGACGAAAACATAATTCATGGACATTAAGGTGTACCATTTTTGTGACTTCAAAGTTAGGCAACACCAATCAAGGGTATGATGCCTTTGCATGAGAACATTCAAAATCTAAAGTTTTATATTTTTATATTAATATTTGGTCGATTGCACTAAGGTTTTGTTTTAACATATTTGGCCGCATTTAAAGCATAGGGTTTGCACTATTAGAGATCGTGCGCTCTCGGAGTCTGGGTTTCGGTCACATCAACACATTATAATTCTCTAGAAGTGTTGTCTTCTCAGTTTAAGTGGGGATGGGGGCGTCGGACACCGGTTAGGAGGTGGGGTTAACATATTTGGCAACCATTAAAACATTGGTTTTGCACCATTAGAGGTCATGCGCTCTCTGAGTCTGAATTTCGGTCACATTAACACATCATAACCCTCCAGGAGCAGTGTCTTTACGAGCGCATGTGAAATTTGGTTCAATAATCGCGTGCGTTGTTTGCCTGGTACCTCTACAGTTGGAAAAATTATTTAAGTTTTCCCTGATAAGTTCTTCAAACACAATATTAATGTTGCACCGTTTTGTCTATCGCTGTTTGAACAGCCTACGTACAAGAAGGCTGAGGTTGCTGAGATTGGGGGGGGGGCGAAGGAGTATTACCCTCACTTCCACCCTTTAACCGGTATTTGACGCTCTCACCCCCCCTTTAAACTCAGAAGACACCGCTTCTGTAGGATTATGATGTGTTAATGTGACCGAAATCCAGACTCCGAGAGTGCACGACCTCTAATAGTGCAAACCCTACGTTTTAAATGCGGCAAAATATGTTAAAGCAAAACCATGGTGCAATCAAACAAATATTAATATAAAATCTAAAACTTCGGATTGTGAATGTTCTCATGCAAAGGCATCATACCCTTGATTGGTGTTGCCTGACTCGAAAAAGTCCCAAAAATGGTACACCTTAGTGCCCAATACATGGGGTGGGAAGAAAGAAAGTAGTCCCTTTACAGTTGTATGCGCACCTATGTTGCATTGCTTGGATGAAGAAGGTTTCCTACTCCCTGGGTTGGTCTACAGATGGTTCCTGTGCAACCTGTGCAGTTGCGCGACACGAATTCGGAAATTTATACTCGTGTTTTGCTCTACCGTCCTGACACTGTCATTGCACTAACGTAGTTTATTCAGCCGACCTCGCCTCTACCGTCCCCACATTGGCATTGCTCTGACGTAGTTTATTCAGCCGACCTTGCTTCTATCGTCCCGACACTGACATTGCACTAACGTAGTGTATTTAGCCGATTTTGAATTTTAGTAGATTTTGAGTGTTCTCATGCAAAGGTATCATGCCTTTTGTTGGTGTTGCCTAACTAGAAAAAGTCACAAAAATGGTATACCTTAATGGACATCAATTCAGGAATACTATTTGAGCCATAATGTGTTTATTTTTTTTCAAATCTAGGCTATCTTACAAACGTAACCTGCTTGAGAAAAATTGATTGCGTTTCTGAATCCGGCATGCGAAACTGATCATAAATCTGTTGAAAACGTATTAACTTTGAAAAAGGCTTTGAATCGCAGGTCAGTGTTATTATTTGTAATTATATGGTGTGGCTATCGTTTCTGTTTATCTCGTCTGTGCGGTTTCATGGTGTATGTCCCCCTGCACTGCCTGTGTTGCCTGTCGAGGTCCTGGCGCCCTGAACAATTGTGACCTGATCATTGGTATTCGATGTATGTTTGTCAGTTGTGTCACATAACCCATAACACACTTGATTTCTTTGTAAGATTAGGTGATCATCTTTTCCTTCATCTATCATATATATACATCCTTCATATATATGTGTATATATATATATATATATATATATTATGTATTATATATTATATATATATATATAAATATATATATATATATATATATATATATATATATATGTATATATATATATATATATATTATATATATATATATAATATATAATATATATATATATACACATATATATGAAGGATGTATATATATGATAGATGAAGAAATATATATATATATATATATATATATATATATATATATATATATATATATATATATATATATATATATATATATATATATATATATATAGTCGAGACGTAAGTGGAGCATGTCTGGGCGGTTGTCGCCCAACGGCGGGACAAGTGAAAGGGTGATCGTCTCCTTTTGGCAGGAGGCCTGAATTTTACATAGCCCTGGTTCGCCAAATGCGTAAAATACATGGACACTGTTATATTCATTAGTCGTGAATGTGCAGAAAGTGTCTCGTGAATAACCCAATAGATAAACAAAGAAAGAAATAAACTTTTGTTCTTCTGCTTTTCCCTTTTGCGCTGAAAGTTTTCCAATCATACTCTCCATCCTAGTTTTTTTGTTGGCCTTCCAGTGAAAACCGAGACCGATGATGTAGTTATTTGGTTTATTGAAATATGACTAAGCAGGGGCACTTCTAATGAATAGTCAGCAAAACTCCTGTTATCTCTTGTCTTCTGTTTGCTTGCAGAGAGCTTCCAATAATGAAGCCTGGACAGGAGGCCACTGGCGACGGAGAGGACGGGAACAAGCCGAATCACCCGAAACACAAGGAAGAGTACAACACTTGTGGATACTGGTAATATCATTCACGGACCGTGATTCATTCCTACAGCTGGTTGGTTGGGAACTGTGCCAAACACTTTCAGGACCAAACCAAGGCTTCCACACATGCACAGATGCTTGTCTAGATTTTGAGATGGTACCCAATAGCAGAATAACTTGTATTTATTTCAACATGTTTACGAGTATCATGAACTATAACATGGTACTGGTGGAACCATAAGCCGACTGGAGACATATGCCTCTGATGGGGGAATAACGTCCCTGATAAGAATACGACACCCCATCGAAAAGGTCGAAGTGCACTCCTCCCCAGTGTTGGGAATGTCTGGTCATTCTGGGTTTCAGCTCCGGAGAGAACTAGCAGACACAAGTCCTTCGTGCACATTGTAATCTTTGACTGATCACCACGGGCCTTGGTCGCGTTGGCCAGCAGGCCTGTCGTTAGTAGCATGCAAGTAGGGATTATCCTACTGTGTTTACGTTCCACAAACACAGACAAATTGAATTATCATACAAATTTATCATACCATAAATATCATATACAGATTATCATACAAAACCAGTAATGCCCATCATTTTCGACCTTATCTCCTCAAGGTTCTCAGCCAAGGCTACTCCTCGGTGAGATTTGAGTACCTCCTGTCACCGCAATTACCTGCAACAACAAGTAATCCAAATGCATAAATCTCTCATTGTGGAGGCCCGAATGTACCCCTGGAATTTGTCTCGACATCAGTGACACCCATCCTGAAAAATGATGTCCTCTGGACAAGTTGCCTCCCCTATCAAAATATCTGAATCCTCTGGTGTATATGTATGTGTCGTGATATTGTAAATAATGTGCCACATCACGTTATAACAAGCACAATGCAAATAAGCGTACTGGTGTGGTTTTAGCCTCTCATTTTAGCTATTGGTTTCACAGTGGCAAGGGAAGAAACCTGAACATTGTAGAACTTCAGTGCAGTGGTTGTCTGCAGTTCCACCACGAATCTTGCATTTCATACCAGCTGGGCAAACTGGTGCCATTCCTCTCCAACTACACCTTCACGTGCCGCAACTGCTCCAACACCGGGCTTGAGACATTCAAGAAACACCAGGCTCGTAAGTATCAAAACTCATCTCGCACTGTGGTATTTATGGAATTGCTCAAACGTGCCTGTGACCTCAGCTTCACCATGTACCTTCATGGAAGAGTTTTGTGCGTGTTTTGGTACTCTTATGCTCTGTTTCGCACGTATAAATACCAATGTAAATGTTTATTATGTCTTAGTCTTGTAACTTTACAGAGATGATCACCTCAGTCATTACCCCATCTGACGTGAGTGAAACGAGTTACATAGGTCGTTAATGAATTATTCTGGCTCGGATAAAAGATGCACATGTATCATAGCAATGCAATCATTCATGGTTATACCTTGTCCATCATCCTGCGCACAAGCTGCAATGTGCATCTGCTGGCAGAATGATCGATGCTCACTACATGTGTTATTTCATGCACATATGAGAATGATTCATCACACATGTATGTATATACATGATAGCGAGCATGAGCTGTCATTAGGAACGACGTATGTGCTGGGAAGACGATTACGTATAACCCGGTCAAGCAATTACACTTTTTAATCCTGAATGGCCTTTTGTGTTAGTGCTTCGTTTGTAGTTTTCAGCTTGTGAATGTTCTTGCTCTTTTAATTTCGATTTTTGCATGCTTTCATCGCAATATCTCTTCTGAAATACTTCCAATTTCTGCTTAACCAAACGACTTTGCGGTTACATTTCGTGCTCGAAAAGATAGCTGTGTGGTTCAGCCCCCGGCCACATGGTTCTGTCGTCATGTCACATGATGTACGCTCATTGCGACTGGGCGACTGCGTGACTAATGCGATGAAGCTCTTAACAACATGTGCTGCTAACTTGTGCGGCTTAGGCTGTCACGTGCTAACGCGTTGCGTATACGTCATACACCAAGCGGCCGGGCTCAGGGATGAAAAGTGTGCGGCGTGTGCGTTTGCTAATTTGAAAACTGGACTTCGCATGCTTAACCCGTCCCGTCTCGGGGGTCTTCAACCGGCCCTTCAGGTTTTTTCGCGGATAGCCGACGAACGGCGCGCAGCAGCGCGCCCACATTTGGCATACCCTTTCCCACATAAATTTGACATGCTGATTCTAAATTTTTAGGTCAGGTCATCTAGGGTTAACGAGTTAGTCCAGGTCAAGTGAGGTCACCTCCAAAAATGTTCAACCAGTCGTCACGCTTTAACGGATACAGATAGTTTAATGAGGCTTTCAGCGTTTGCTTATCTTTATGGATGCAACAAAACGTACGGGTGGATTTTTTTTGTTTTGAATACATATAAATTTTGTGTTTGCCAAATTGCAGTTCAAATACAGTATCCTGGCTAAAGTAAGAATTTTTTATTAGGGCAAGTTAACTTCCAACAACGTTTCTTGGTCTCCTCTACCCATTGGAAAATGATAATTTTGAAATTTCAAAAAATATTTTTTATTTCATTTTGGGGGACAACAAATTATAGCCCTGGTCGATTTCGCTGTCCCTTTCTCATTCCAAATAAAATTTGTTTTTTTCATATATCCCACAAAATGAACTCCCCAGAGTCAAAAACATAATGTAAGTCGTGAAAAGTCGTGAAAATCTAGCCCCCTGGTGACGTCACTTTTGGGGGAAATTCTTTGGAGGGCGGACCCGTACCCTACTCGTCAACCGCTTTCCGATGACACCTATTTCGTTTTCGTGCGATGCTTAGTTTGGATTTTAGAGGGGGGGTCTTCAACCCCCCGCCCCCGAGACGGTGTGTGAGGATTTCACCGGAAAGACGGCGCGGGTTAAGCTTTTGATACGTGCACCATATTCGCCAGATGAGCCTGAGTTCAACAGGAGTGCGGCCAATTTCGGCTAAAACGTTTTTTTTCATGCGCATTGCCGCAGTTGTAGCATCACTGCGATAGTCAGGCCACCATACACACCATGATGTTCGCACAGTGATAAATTATTCGTGAAATAGGGAGGAATATACTACTTTCTGAACACTATTGACGTCCTTCTCCAGGAAGTACCGACATCTTGCTTCTAGATGCGTGCTTATGAATATTCGTGTCTCCTTTCTAACAGTACCTCGTTCATAGTTACCATGCTCTTGATGAGGGATGGTGATACACAAACATTTATCAACACAATTTTAGGTAAAGGAGTTATCTATAATGCGATATGGTAAATGATACCAAGTCATTGCAGATTAATTTTTATCGCTATCCAGAATGTACCATAAATTATGAATATCAAAACCAATTATACCGGTGCAGTCATAAGTATGTCATCTGCTCAAATTGGAGTTTCAAATGCATCAACATTTTAATTGAAACTAATTCCATGGCAACTTTCGAAATCATACTGTGCTCGTTTGGACATCTCACATCTGACGAAAAACATTTAAAAAAAATATTAAAAGAAATCCATTCCACTGTGTTCGCATCCCTGATGTTAATACAGACTGCCAAATTGTGAAAACGTTGGCTTGTTTTGAACTCCTGCACATCCACAAAAATTGGACGTTACAAGATACATGGCACAGGCTCTCGGAAGAGCGCAGTTACTGTTTTTATCCTGGTTCTAGTGTGTAGTGATAATAATTTAACACGCGCCTCGGATGGGAGTGGGGGCGAAATCCGCCCACCCCTCCGAGTTTTCGCAAATAACTCCAAATTTTACCGGTCGATATACGCCATTTCTTATGCACCTGCTTAGAAATTATCGATGCGTTTTTAAAGGAAGAAAAACGGAAATCTGCCAAAAAGGTTTCGAGTTGGCTAAAACATTTCATAGCGCCAGACCACAAAAATCGGCGCTGATGCGCTTCCGGTATATTGGCAAAATGGAAGTGTTCTTGGCAAAGCTAGCAACTTGTTTGATGTATATTGCCATGCTATGTATTTTTAAGGTCATGTTAGGCCACCGATGTCAAGTCAGGTCGCAGAGTATATTAACAACGAATTCCTGTTCCCTACAGAGTCCGTTCAGTTATATGTGATACGGATCAGCTCTCCACAAAGTCCACTCGCGTTTGTGTGTGCGGACCGTTCCTCTTCACACGGTCCAATCAGATGTATGCGACTGTCTTTATTTTCCGCAGAGTCCAGTCAAATGTGTGTGACGGCACTTGCGAATCTGCAACAGTCGGCCTCTAAGGAAGGTAGCCGCCACATGTTCTCTTTGGCAAAAGACATCGTGCCCTGGATTGAGATGCATTGGGAGGGCATGACAACCATGGCGCGGCGTACCACCCAGAGTTGGAAGCAAACGGTGAGCTACTTGATTAATTGTTTGTCGTTCTTCGTGTTGGCTGTTCCGTGGTGTCTTGGTGGGTCGTATCGTTGTTGGTTCGACGATCATTGGCTGCTGGTCGGCCCCGGCTGTGTTGTGTTGTGGTTCAACTTCTGTAACAACGCAACCACCAGCTGTGTTGTTACCGAAGTTGAACAAACAATAGGAGGGCATTTTGGAACGGTAGCGATGCACTGGGTATCAAAAGTAGCAACTTGGCATGTTCTATATGCCTTGGCTATATACAGGCAGTTCTTTCTATCTTGAATTAATTTGTCGATTCGGACATGCATTGGCTCTAATGAACCACTAAAATTCATAGTCTTAGGCTACGTCAATCTTAGCGGATTCAATTCCATAGAATACCATCTACGCGCGGAGTATTATGTCGTGTTCGGGAACTTACCAGGCAAAATTTCCCTCTTTTTTTTGTTCAATGGTATCAGTTTTTGTCCAGAAATAATCTCTTATGTCATTATCACTCGTCAAGAAGGGTAGCCTTTGAAATCCAGGGAGTGAAATACCAAATATTTGGGATGCGGTGATATATTCTCAGCTCTGTTGAATTCATAATGTACCTGAAAGTCAAGTCACCTTTTACATCACGTTAGGTCATACACTAATACAAGACATGAGGCGCTATACTTAATGTATGTAACTGTTTGATGATCTAGGCACGATTGATTTGCGTGTTTGCCTTCCGATCTTTGTCTTATATGGGTCTTCCTTTCGTTATCTTATTTCTTTCATCTTTCATCTAGAGTGTGATAATATTTTAGAAAAATGTAAGTCTAGCCTCCGCGATAGTTCATTTGATTAGGGTGCTGGCCTATATTTTAAGCGCTCGCATTTATCTCCGGCTGGAACGGTCAGTTTACAACTGGCCTGATGAGGCCGGGGACGAGCTATTGGGGTCGCCGTGTCGATGCATTGACAGCATGTTAAGCTGTCGGTCAAAACTATCCCGTTGAACTGAAATTCATGATTCGAGTGGTTGGGCCATGGTTCCCGCAACAAACCTTGCTTAGCAACAGGACACGGGTGCATATAGTAACCTTAGCAAAAAGTCGGATTGAAGTACAAAAACAAAGCGAAAAATTACGCTATAATTTGATGATAATAAGTTTCTCGTTAACGCACCCACGGTGGAGGGAGGGGAGTGCAGAATTCGCCTACATTTCATATTGTTCAGTGATGTGTCATAAGTGGACAGGGATATTGCAACAACATATTGACTGTGCTGCAAATTGATCAGTGCATCATACGCAAACAAAAATTATAGTTCCGTTTCTAAATATAGGAACTGCAGGTGAGCGAAGTCGACCGACCGACTGCTGGTCTACCTCATTTGACCGTGAAGGCATTGTGTTTAGGTCTTCAAATGCATACTGCAGAGAGTTCACTGAAGCCGTAATATCCCCTGCAAGTTTGGAGCATGTAGCTTCAGCTCAGCTTCTTGGAGCTTAGAGGGAGGGGAGCGGAATGCACCCCCTCTTCGGTTCGTGTTATGCAAAAGGCCCTGTAGTGCTCGGGTTAACATCTGAGCACAGTCGTTCCTGGGCCCACGATGACGTTACCAGACGTGGTATTTGTTTGAGAGGGCTTCAGGAAAACATGTCTACGGATATTTGATGGTGGGGTCTATCCAGCCAGAAAAAACCCAACGGGGAATAGTGTGACCTGCCCTACCTTGCTTTACCATTACATTCTCATCCCTGGAATTTAACGTATTTAGGTCGCATATGGAAGGATGGGTACTCCCGTGTACCTGTTAACGTTTAGTGGCTTTCACCGAGTTTTGATTGCCAATCTGCTTGTCTCGTAGCAGTACGACTTCATGCTCACACATCGCAAACATCCGTTAATTTGGGCTTCTTAACCAGTCGGAATGGAGAGGGGCGTCCATGTACGGCATATACAGCTATGTGCGGTTCAAACGGTCATGCTGAATGTTAACCCCTCCCTTCCCTCCCTCCTTGAAGCACATTGCCATAAACTGACACTGATGTTTTGTAGCCGAAGTGGTATGTCCAGTTGTTTATCAGCGCGATATCAGGTTGTTCCACCATCTGGACAATTCCAACGTCTTTGAAAATGGCATTTCGCAGCAGGAACAGCCAGTGTTAAAATGTTAAAATATCCTTGGTATTTATATATATATATATATATATATATATATATATATATATATATATATATATATATATATGTTTATATATATATATATTCTGATATAAATATCCATGGTTCTTGGTTGGTTATATGCCATTAGCATTGGGGGAAACACAATAACGGATCCGGGAAATGTAGCCAATCGAATTCCCCATGCCATAGCAAAGCGCAGTGCACCTGCTGACCCAACTTTCCTGCAACACCGTGCCCAGTGTCAGAGGAAAGAGATTAGTTTTATTGCATCAGAACAATTGGTGTACAATTTACCATTTGCTCAGACCGAAGTGAACTCTGCAATTAACGGATTGAAGAGGGTGCCGGAAGGACGAGACGATATACACAACGAAATGTTGAAGCATTTACCGACGTACGAAAGTATACACATCTCACGATTTTCAATCTAATGTGGAACGTGGATACTTTCCACCAGCCTGGGGAAGGCAATTATAATACCACTGTTGAAGCCCGGTAGAATTGGCGACGACCCCACTGATTATCGCCCAATATCGTCGACGTCATCATTGAGTAAGTTATTGGAGAAAATGGTTAGCCTCGGACTCACGTGGTTCTTAGACAACCAGAACATCTTATCCAATGACCGGTGCGGCTTTCGGAAAAACCGTAGTACGATGGACCATGTACATCGTACCAAGCCTTAACATTGAAGTTCGAGTAGCTTTTGCGAAACACAGACACCTAGGAGCCGTGTTTTTCGACATTGAGAGTTCTTTTGACACTGCTTGGAGACACGGCATTCTTCAGAAGATTCACCAGTGCGGAATCCGCGTATCCCTGGGTATGTTTTTAAAAAAACTTCATGACAAGTCGAGAGTTTTGTGTGCACGTCGGCAACCGGTTTTCAATTTGGCAACGCCAAGTTGAGGGAGTTCAACAGGGCAGCGTCCTGAGCACATCCCTATTTTCGCTTATAATAAACGACATCGGCAACTCACTAACCCCATCACTCGGACGATCTCTTTTCGCTGACGATTTTGCCATCTGGTCGTGCAGCTCGTCAACCCCTCTCATGGAGCGACAGCTGGAACTTGCGATTTCACACCTTGGAAAGTTTGGACACCTGAATGGTTTCCGATTTTCCATTGCAAATACAACATCAGTTCATTTCTGCCGTCGTCGTCGCAACTGTCCGGATATGAAGCTAAAACTTTACGGACAAGACATCCCATCCGTACCAACGGCACGCTCTCTTGGTGTGCAATTTGGCAATCGTATTTCATACAGAGAACACAGAAAAACACTCTGAGACAAGTGCTTGCAAACCATGAATATATTGAAGTTTGTTTCTCGAACGTCGTACGGGGCCGATAGAGGGACTATGTACATGCTTTACCGCGATCTGATTCGTTCCAAACTGGACTACGCATGCTTTATATACGACGGTGCGTGTGCTACCACGAAACGTATTTCAGACCCAACACACCACGCTGCGTTGCGAATAATTACTGGAGCATTTCGCACCTCTCCCACGATCAGCGTATTGGCAGATGCCCATGAACCATCATTAAGCATGAGACGAGAAATGCTGGGACTTCGCTACACGTTCGCTGGGACTTCGCTAGATGCGTCAGTTCCCGACACACTCATCACATAACGCTGTTCTTTTTTCTGGATGTACATGCAGTCCTTCGCGGCTATGTGAGGAGGGGAACAGCTTAATGTGTGAGAATGAGGACGCTCCTGAGACAGACGAGAATTCGACTGCAAGGAATTAGGCAGCATGAACAAATAACGACTGCCCCGTGGAAGCTGATCTCCCCCTTTATCGACATCGTCCTCACTGCTGAGAGAAAAGGGGATGTTATCAAAGAAGAAATACTAGCATGTTTATTAGAACACATTTCCTCAGCGTATCGTGGCTACATTATCACATACACAGGTGGCTCTAAGATTGATACCGGCGTGGGCAGCGCTTTCGTGAGAGGATCCATCACGATATCCTTCTCCATGCCTTCACATACTACTGTCTTCACAGCGGATTTGAATACCATAAGGAAAGCCCTTGCATACGTCGAGGTTGACGACGGGGATTTCCATGTCATTCTGACCGATTCTCTTAGCAGTCTTTTGTCATTGCGCAGCTATTACCAATAACATGTCATTGTACGGAAAATTTTATACCAACTTACTTCACATATATCGGTCACATGGGAAAAAAGTAACAATTTGCTGGATTCCAGCACATGTCGGAATACGTGGTAATGAGCTGGCAGGTCAGGCTGCAAGGCGTGCAGCACACGCACGATGCAGTCGCGTGCTTCCACTTCCCGCCAGTAATCACTACCAAAATATTTCATTGTTTCTTCTTAGACAGTGGCAGGACAGGTGGGCCAAGTGTAGTCCAACAAATTGAAAGAGATTAAACAACACTTAGCGTCGTGGCCTTCGTCATTCAGCCAAAGTAGAAGGGACGAGGTGACCCTGTGTCGCCTTATAATTGAACACACACTATGTACACATAGGTATTTGTTGTGCGGGGATGAAAGGCCCAAATGGGCCTTTCATCCCCGCACAACAGGTGTGACGCAGCACTGTCTGTGCGTCATGTGTTGCTATCTTGACCGAACCATACGGCGGAACGCAGACGCCATTTCGGACGTAATTTGAACACTGATGCTGGTGGATCTACTTGGTGATGATTCGCGATTTGTGAAGAATATTACATTTTTTTCCTTTCTCGCTAAAGTAATATGCATACCTGGGTAGATATTGAAATAGTGTCATATATTTATTGCTCTCCGGACAGGAAAAACCTAATTAAGCTTATTATGGGTGCAAAATAGCCCAATTAGGGTCGACGCACCCAAAAATAACCCTAATAAGCAAACAAACATCCTTG
Source organism: Imbricaverruca yamaguchii (assembly GCA_034440575.1). Taxonomy (NCBI): domain Eukaryota; kingdom Metazoa; phylum Arthropoda; class Thecostraca; family Neoverrucidae; genus Imbricaverruca; species Imbricaverruca yamaguchii. Next base: position 18,854 of record JAOTOL010000419.1, on the reverse strand, counting down.
ACATTTCTTCATCTGGTATTAAAATGTTCACATTCAAGTCACCCACCAATACGAGTGGCCTGTGGCTTGCAGTATATGGAGTGGTTCATGGATGCACCCCTACTCCCCCGACATTGACAGCCAGAACTTGCCCCCCTACCATGGGCGTAGGAGCAGGGGCAGGGGGCCATGCCCGACCAACTTTTCAAAGCGTGTGCGTGTGGGGCCCCACACACAATTGAGACATTTTAATTTCATAAAAAGCAGCATGCACACATTTGAATATGTGAAAAACTTCCTGCAATCCATACCGAAGTAAAAGCTGCAGAAATCACACCGTAGCACTTCATTTCTTTAGTCATGCACACTTACAAGTGACATGACCTTACAAGAAGGCGGTTAATTCACAAGTTGATTTGAGGGAACAAATGTATGGATATTCATAACTTATATTATGTTATGAAAACACTTTAAAACAGATAATATGCCAACCAGTACCAAAATGCATTCATACCAGAGGTTCACGGTAGTTCTTTGGCTGTTGTCATATTGAACATCGATTGCATTCATTGCCTGCAGTAGAAAATGACCAGGGCTGAAGTCAGCAATGTAACACAATCAAGATAATACATGCAATTCGCAAGTGCAAGTGCATTGCCTTGATATTTAATTGTTACGTATTTTATATGGCCTTAGTCCTAGCTGCTATACATTTGAACATTTATGTGCATGTTTACTATTAAAGCATAAAATGCTCCCCCATGCATCAGTTGCGTGACTGTAGGATGGAATAGAATGTAAAAATATCCACATTTCAACGGATTTTCACAGTTGGGTAGCAAACAGACATCCAGGGGACAGCACATGGATATCCAACCTTTTGAGCGAGATGTCTGGTGTGTCTAGTGACGTCTAGTGACCTTGAAAGTCGTACTGGTTTTTAAGGGAAACTATAAGATATACATTAAAAACGTAAGAATTTTTTTTTCTTCGAAAAACGTTTTGCAATCATATATCTGTATGTCATTGTTCTACTTCATATAGCTTTCCAATGGAAGGAAGCTTACGCGAAGCCCATCCTACTAGGAAAGTGCAAATTCGCAAAAAGTCATGAAGAGCGGTCAGTCATATCGGATATTTATAAGAAGAACGTTTTTTTTCCTTGTTCAGCGAAATCATTGCTTCTTTGATTTCAGCCGTCAAATGTGTCAATTTCGATGGGCTAGGGGTCACGGAAGGTCTTAAGGTCATGAGGTCACGAGGTTAAATGCATCAAGGGTCATGAGGTCACGAGGTTAAATGCATGAAATATTTATCTTTGATTTTGGAAATGTTTCAGTTGATCCTTCTCATTGTGTGTGTGTGCGTGTGCGTGTGCGTGCGCGTGTGTGACGTCACACCTGGCCCCACAAGTCTCATCGGGAACTCGCAATAAATGAAGCCGCGGCAACGAAAAAGACAGTCCGGACATGGCAAATCACAGAGTTCCAGCAATCGCTCCAAATGACAGCAAAACGTATTGGACCCCCAAAGACGTATCGAGGCCACTAAAACTGGCGATGGGCATCCAAAGAAATGACAGGGTCCAAAAATCGCACTTAGACCTAAAAACGTCGCGCCACTACCCTTAGAAATCACACTAGTTGTCCAAAAAGTAGCTCCGGAGCTCCACAAGTCGCAGCTAGCTTATCAAAAATCAATGTATACCCGAAATTCCACTCTGTGGCCATAAACATTGCTTCAAAGACTTCCAGAACGCACCGGGCCCCGGAAAACAAGCTCGCTGGAGCACCGAAAAGAATGCGCCAAGAGCCAGAAGAATCGTACTGGGGCCAAAAATATCGCGCACGAAGCATACATAAAGTATAAGTCGACCTTAGAAATGTATCACAGGGACGCCATCGAGTTGACCCGAGCATCGAACAATTCGGAACAGGTCCCGAAAGAAAGTCTCCTAAAGACCTTTCTACTCTGAGGGGTGCCATCGGCTGAAAGAAAACACTCGTTGAGCAGCCACAGTGGCATATCAAAGGGGAAATGCTCCCCCACTCCATCCTGAAGAGGTGGTCTCCCAACAACCGAAAAATCGCGCCGGGCCCCCCAAAATGTTTCTGAGGGCCCATAAATTTGCGTTGGGACACCCACAATTAGCGGATATATATAAATACAGCCGGCACCAACAATTTGCACCGGGCCCGAAAACTTGTGCCTGAGAACGCCAAAATCGCGCTGAGACCCGGATGAGTACAATGCCCCTAGCAAACCAGCGCCATGCCCTCCAAATATCGCGCTTGGATATCCAAATTTCCTGTCGGTAGTCCCATCAATTCTGATCAAGTCATAAAGAATTCACCTCGGGGCTCCCGAAAATTGACGCCGATGGCACCAAATAAGCACAGCGTGCCCCCAAAATCACATCGTGACCCCATAAAAATGAAACCGGAGCCCTCCAAAATAATGATAGTTTCCGAAAAATAGATGTCCGAGCCTGAGAAATCGCTCCTTAGTCCAAATATACCACCAGATGCCTTAGAAAATCGCATAGGGCACCGAAAAACGTACCGGAGCTCGAAAAAAAAATCGTCGCGGGACACAAAATTATCTCCGAGGCCGGAAGAACCATGGCGTGGCTCGAACTGTACATAATTTAGAAGAAGTCACCAAAGATTGCGTCGAGGCCACACAACTTGCGTGGGATAACCCGGAGCCACGCGCCTGGGCCCCAAAAAAATCGCGACGGAACCCCAAGAAATTATACCGGAGCCACCGATATCATGGTAGGGTCACACAAATGTGAGCGAGGAACCCCAAATAATCACAGCTGGACCCCAAGAGCACAATTGGAGAACAAGAATGCACCGGGCTCTCCAGAGCGTACCGAGTCTGGCAAAATGCGGTAGGGCCTTAAAACATGCGTTGAAGATATTAAATTAAAAAAAAACACCAAGAGATAGAACAACAAAACGCAATAGGGCCTTCCAAGCACACCGGAGCCTTGAGACCACATAGGGCCTCAAAAACAGGCTGCTGCCCTCAAAAATCAATATGGTCGTAAATAAGTAAGAAAATGGCCGGGTATTAAATGAACACTTATGGGCGCTGTATGATCAACGCAGTCGATGCGCCCCTGAACCCAAATAACCAACCAAATAACCACTTCTGGTCCTGCCAATACGCGCCGATAGCTAACAAAAATATCGCCAGTGCACAAAGAAGCAATAAAACCTTTTTTTTAAAGAGCACGGGTCGCAAAAATGTACCGGACCCCCAGCAAAAATTGGCTGCAGTCCTAAACTCATCCGTGAACAAAGAAAAGCGGGGAGGTTAAAAAAGAACACCTAACTAGAACCCCAGTTCGGTAGCCAATCTGGGAGCGTATTTGACCAAGGGATGAGGTGAATCAAAGCTCGGCGGTTACTCGGATTTCTCAGCCACCAGAAAACGTGAGAAGAAAAGAACTAATCACCGAATTGAATTCAGGATGCCACTTTATGGCTCTTAAGTCGGAACACGTTATGACTTTTATGAAGCTCCGTATGTTGTCACCTGTCAGCTATTTCGCACTGAATTGTTGGTCCCCAAAATAAGTGCTTACATTCCGTTGAAGCTTGGTGCCACATGATGTAGCATTTCGTTTGAAGTGGCGAATAGTCTTAGGTGCACGATGTGCAGTTCAGAGATGATTGCGGTGACTGATCATGTATGTGTTGGAGTCAGGCACTGAGGACGGACACCATACCATGCATTTTTATTTATTGCGTTTTTATTTGCCCCAGTGGTAACCTGGCAATGTTGATCTGTCACACACCGGATGGGATGATTATAAATCAGTGATCACCCGCTTTACCTGTTTCTCATCCCGCTCCGGCATCAATCATGAGACTTCTTTTGTCATGGGCCAGCAAGTAAGCTACGTTCTTGCTTATTCTTTTTCCTGACCAACGTCGGTGAACATTTAAAACGGAGGAATCTCAAAGACGTATAGTACTCTATTATGGAAACTAGGGCACCCCGCATACTCTTCAGTGAGGATGTAATGAGCTTGCACCCCGCACACACGCACGTAGCGGAAGTTCAAGGAATGTTGTATCGAACAGTAAAAGTAATGTAAAAGTATAATACTAATGATTTCACTCGCATCAGGAAGATAAACGTATGAATACAAAAGAATCCATCAGTCGTGAAAAGAGTTCCAAGTCCAGCGAGAAGTGTGAGAAGTTTGATCTTTAATTTAATGTTTGATGGTTTGATAGGTTTGATGTTTGAAGTTTGATTTGATTGTTCTTTTTTCAGTACCACATGTTGCTGTTCGCCATTGGAGGGCCCAGGGGTCTGCCCACACCTCCCCCTAAGCGGTGAATGTTGCGTGTTCACTCTTAAAATTATCGGGTTTTCCATCCAAAATTGTTCAATCATGGTACTTTGCAAAATTGCTGGGTGCGCCCCTTTTGACCCTGTTTCACCCACTTTTTGAGATGTCCTTACCCCTATGCCCTGTACCACATTGCCAATGGATGTTGATTCCTATCTCTTCAAGTTTCTGATATTCATCCTTACGAGTGAGGACTAAGTCCCGGTGCGTCTACTCCTCTGAACGTAGTACAGAAGTGTACGTAAACGGTCGGGCCAGATTAGGACAGTCCTATCTTGTATGCTTGTCGTGCAAAACATTAGCCTCTCCAGAACAAAACAAAAATCCACTCGAAGAAGTGGATTTTTTTTCGCTTTCGCTAGAAGATTCCATGTTGTTCTTCGTCGTTTGTTTATTGAGTGGTTTGCGACGGTGGTTTGCGACGCGCTTTTTGCACATTCACGGCTAGTGGCGCCGCTCACACTGTTTCGCCGGTGGGCTGCGGGATTGGAAAATGTCCCGAGCGGTGAGGGTGTCGAATCCGGGACCTTTGGTACCCAGAGCCCAAAACCTGAACCACTCGGCCACCCCAACCCAATGTTGTTCTTCGAAACTGATTGCATGCTTATTGGTGCTCGATGAGCATGTCATAAACTGATTGCGATGTCCAATAAGTTTTTTTTTTGCGTCAGAAACCAAATATGTCTCCAAATTGGAATTGACCTAAACAATTTCCTCTCAATCCAGCGTTACATAACGTAAATTAAACCATGGGTCTCATTTACGTTCCCCCGACGAGGCATCACCTTTACGTGGTGGGGGATTGCGTGCCTCAAGGATCCGGCGGCCAGACCACCAGGAAGCCGGGGAGAGGTCAGACGAAGAGTGCCTCGCTCGTCCTTCCATCCATACGCTCCCATTCCAATGCTCATCTCATCCCAAATCCATGTCCTTCACCTGGCCCTGCAACACCAACTATCCCAGTTATGAGCAGGCAGGGCAGCTTCCCCGGTCCTGCCCACCAGCTCAGTTTTATCGGGGTAGCCGCGCCCCTTCGGTCCGTCCCCCGGGGTTGACGGAGTCCTGGAGGTTGAGGTCCCCCGTCGCACAGTGCTAGTTGTGACGGGTGACCAACACACCTCTTTGGTCCCGATATCCCAGAGGGGTGGGCGGGCCCGTGGGGCCTCACGCGGGCCAAGTGGCTGGTCGCCTCGGGCCGGGGGCCTGGGACTCTTCCCGGTGCCCGCCGGCCCGGCCGGCCGGGGTCAAGGGGTGAGCGGTGCTGGATCCCGGTCGGGGTGGTGAGTCTCTCTCCCGGCCGGGCGAAGGCGCCGCCTGCCCCGTATAGCTCATCGGGCGCCTGGCGACCTCCCGTCCGCGGGACCCAGGCGTCCACCAGTAGGGCCCCTAAGAGGAGGGGCGCCCGAGGAGCCGAAACAAAGCACACAACACATGGCATCCACTAACCAAAAACACTCCTGGTCCCTCTCGTAGGGGTCAGACAAACAGTTCTGCTCCCTGCATTCTTATCTTTAGAGGTCAGACCTAGTGCCTCGCTTCGTTGTCGCCCTTCAAAGGCGGGACGGGTGCGATCGACTCGGTAAGATCTTGCGCTGTGAAAAGTTGAGGCACGGGTCTTTGGAAGTGGAGTTCGCGTTGGCGGGAGAGGCGGAGACCGCGCTACGAGTGTCAGACTTTATATATAGTGTTCGCAAGGGTGATAACAGGGTCGATGAATCCACCCCAATTGTCGTAGAACCTCATAAGACAAATAATTCACCTCGAGGCGTGATAAATTGCTTTGATCTGCGAGGTGTGCCCGAGGAGGAGATTGTCGATGGACTGTCAAAGTTTGGTGTGACTGGAGCTAGGAAAATGAAGGTGAGGAGAGGAGCGGAATTGAATTTAACGAACAATATCATCTTAACATTTAACACCACAGATCTCCCCCCTGAAATCAGGGTTGGCTACGTCCGAGTCAAGGTCAGAGTATTTCTTCCTAATCCGATGAGATGTTTTAAGTGTCAGAGATTTGGCCACATGACCCAGTATCGTGGAAACCGTCCTGTATGTGGTAGATGTGCCTCCTACGACCATAGTAGTGAGTGCTGTACTTCGGAAACGACATTCTGCTCCAACTGTGGCAGGGGACAAGATCCCCACACTTCATACGACCGAACATGTCCATGCTACCTGAGAGAAAAGGAGATAATATCAATAAAGTACACCCGAAGGGTGACATTTCGAGAAGCCAGAGATATTTATGACCAAGCGCACCCGAAAATCTCATATGCAGCAAAAGTCGCAAACTCTAAGTCAACACCACAACACACCGACATCAGAGCGAGTGACCTCATGGACCAACTGAGCACTCTTCTCCGGAAATTTGGTCTGCCTGTCTCTTCGCCAACAAAGCAAATGGCATCATCTCGATCCCTACAAGCCGGTGACGTTGAGCCACTATTCTCCGAAGCCCACGGGAACAGACAAGGAGCGCTCCCTGAGCAGGCTCCCACAGCCCCGGGCAAGAAACAGGCGCCGCCAAGTGCTGACTCGCCCTCCACAGCGCCCCTGCCCCAGGGGCCCTGGGGCAGGAGGGGGGGGGGGGTGAGTGGCGTGAAGTGCAGAGGAGGAATCGTCCCACAAAGTCACCGGTAACTACATCATCGCCTCCCACCAACACCACAGCGTCATACCCGACTTCAACATCCAAGCCGGCCACGCGATCTCTCCCCCATGCATCTGGACACTCCTTGGCAGTTAAGCCAAGCGTCCCACGAGTTGCAGTGTGCCCCGGAGCCCCGGAATTGGGGGACCGTGGACGTACAGCCCGACGGCTACCTGTTTCTCCGAGCCCGGAACCCGCGAGCCATCAACCTGCAGTGACGCCTCCGCCTTCGGAGGGTGCGCCTTCGCCACGCAGGCGAGTCGAGGGCCCGACTGGGCCGTCTAAATCGATGGGTCCACCACCACCGCCGCCTCGCTTGAACCCCCACCGGCGACTGGGCCGAGCGGCATGGCGCGCGCTGAGAAGCGCGTGTTTCCCTGCACGGCGTCACCCCCTGAGGGGGCTACACTACGATCGCGCCCAAGGACATCCCCGCTCGGTGCATATCAGGACACCCACTCAAAACAGTGTGCAGACGATAATCGCTGAAACTCATTTTAGACATCTTAGTCCTGTCGCTCACATTAGACATGTCGCTGGGTTCGTGATATACACTAGTCATCTTCCCTCTTCTTCTTTCTCTCCCTCTTCAACGGACATGTTTTACTGTATTAACTTACCCATATAGTAGTTTTACAGTGGAACTGTATGGCAATCAAATCCAGCTTCAGTGACCTCCAGCATCTTTTAAGCTCCCGTACGCCATCGGTAGTATGTATCCAGGAAACAAAACTGGCTCCAGGTGCTCAGTTTCATCTAAGAAATTACACCGTTTTACGAAAAGATGTGTCGTCTAGCACTGTGTCACGTGGCAGTGTGTTCATTGCTGTGCACAACTCTGTCCCATTCACACATGTTCCTCTCTCTCTTCAAATATTTAGTGCATTGCTGCTCGTGCAGTAATAAATCCCGTGTCGTTTCTATATGTAGCATATACCTACCACCGGGCAGGCTATTTCCACTTTCTGATCTTTCTGAAACTGTGGCTCAACTCACACCACCGGTGATGGTGTGCGGCGATTTTAATGCGCACCACTCTCTTTGGGGCTCAACAAAGATTACTAACCGTGGGCGTGCAATGGAACGTTTTATAAGTGATTTCTCTTTCTGCATTCTTAACACGGGAACACCAACACATATTACACTACCAACTGGTCAGACGTCAGACGTCAGACGTGCTGGACCTCACTCTCTGCAGTCCAGAAATTGCACCTGTCTTAGAATGGTCGGTTGATAGCGACCCACATAACAGCGACCACTTTCCTGTCTACTCCCATTTCATTAATCGAGTTACGGTTAGTCGGCGACCTTCAAAGTGGATATTTCACCGAGCCGACTGGGAAGCTTTCCAAGGTCACCTTGAAAGCACGCTCCGCGACCATTCCGATGAATCCGTTATCTCCATAGAAACATTCACTTCGGCAACTGTGCAGAGTGCCTAGCACCACATCCCTCGATCTTCGGGGACGTCAATTCGAGCACCAGTCCCATGGTGGTCCGATAAGTATCTGGAGGCTATCCGTGCTAGGAAGAGGGCATTCCGTACATTTAACAATAATAGCTGCACGTACAATTTAATAGCTTTCCGCAAAGCACGAGCGCTTGCGCGACGTATTATTGCCGAGGCGAAACGAGACTCGTGGAAATCGTACGTAAGCACGTTAAATCGTTCCACGTCACTGTCTACCGTATGGTCCCGTATTAACCGTTTCTCTGGGAAACACTCCCCAGTTCCTCTTCCCGTCTTGCACATGGCAGGACAGGACATCATCGACCCAGAAGAAGTGGCTGACAAGATGGGGTGTGCCTCGTCCGCACGCTCGGAAAACACATATAACGAGCAATTTTTGTGACACAAGGATCGGTGCGAGGCACGTCCTCTTCATTTTCCACTACAGACGTCTTCCAGTATAACATACCATTCTCCATTTCTGAATTAACTGCATCGATCGGCACACTCAAGAGCGTGGCAGAGGGCCCCGACATTCCGCATAATGATATCATAAAACGTTTACCAGTTGTTGCCTTAGAAACACTTTTGGAAGAACTAAATGTAATGTGGACATCCGGCACATTTCCACCGTCATGTCGGGAAGCAATTATAGTGCCCATACATAAACCAAGGAAATCAGGCACGGATCCATTACATTACCGTCCCATCTCACTGACCTGCTCCCTGTGTAAATTGTTTGAAAAAATGGTGAATGTCCGATTGATGTGGTTTTTAGAACGTAACAATCTCCTTACTGTAATACAGAGTGGATTCCGAAAACACCGTATCACACACCGTAGCAAAACACCGTAGACCACATTTTATTACTGGACTCGGTTGTACGCTCTGGGTTTATGAAACGCCACCATACAGCAGTAATATTTTTTTACATCGACGACGCATATGATACGGCGTGGCGTCACGGGATCCTGATGAAGCTCCAAAATATGGGAATCAGAGGTCCCATGGGTGTCTTCTTGTCCAATTTTCTGTCTTCCAGAACGTTTCGCGTTAGAATAGGAAACTCCCTATCTGGCACTTTTTCACAAGTTAATGGAGTCCCGCAGGGGAGCGTACTAAGCGTTGCATTGTTTGCTATTTCAATTAAGGACCTGAGTACATTGCTGCCAACTTCCGTAGGGAGAGCGCTTTTCGTGGATGATTTCGCCATATGGTTCTCTTCACGCTCTGTGCACACGGTTGAGAGACAACTCCAGATGGCTGTTCGGAAGGTGCAGGATTGGTGCAACAAAACCGGTTTCGTTATCTCTTCATCGAAAACCATCGCTATCCACTTCTGCCGCAAACGCTCCTGTACTAACCCCGTGATTATGCTCAATGGACGCCATATACCATTCAAACCAGCTGCCAACTTTCTGGGTGTGTGGATGGATCGCCGACTGACATACACCACCCACATCAACGATCTTGCACAAAAATATGCAAAGCGACTACAGGTAATGGGTACAGTCTCTAGATGTTCGTATGGAGCAGATAGATCTATCTTGCTTCTTATGTATCGTTCGCTCGTGCGCTCTAAAATTGACTATGGATGTTTTATTTATGACGGAGCGTGTGCCACAACCAAGCGTCGCCTTGATGTGATCCACAATGCAGCTCTTCGTATTTCTACTGGAGCCTTTCGCACCTCACATGCTGCTAGTGTAATGACAGAAGTAGACCTCTTGCGCTACGCCGTAAGTTATTGGGCGCGAGATACGCATGTAATGTCGCACAAGACTGGAACAACCCAGCTTATCGGTGGATATTTTCAGAAACATCAAGAGCACGTCACAGGGCTCAGCGTGCATTACCGTTTTCCACTCGTATGTCTTCGATTCTTCGAGAATGTAATATCCGGCCGCGTTCCATAGCACGTGTGATCACACCGAGAACTCCCCCTTGGCCTGCTGTCCCAGTGAAGACTGACGTGACTTTGACCTGCTCAAAGAAAGGACAGGTAAACCCAGAGGAACTCCGTATGTTAGCATTGTAAATCACGACTTTTCGCGCATTTACACAGACGGCTCAAAGTCGGTCTCTGGCGTCGGGCGTGCTTACGTAAGTCGACAAGGTGTTCGATCTTTTTGTTTTCCTATGCAAGCCTCGATTTTTACTGCCGAACTGTATGCCATTCTGCAAGCCCTCTATTTTATACAGAAAGATCGGTCCACAAAGCATGTGGTTTTCACAGACTCTCTGAGCAGTCTCCAGGCACTGAACATCTTTAACCAGGATAACCGACCTGTTCGGAGGATTATGGAAATGGTAAAATCCTTACATGGCATCAGAAGAAATATCGTGTTCTGCTGGATTCCTAGCCATGTGGGACTCGCGGGAAACGAAGCTGCTGACATAACCGCCAAAGACGCCATTAACAATGGTCGTGTGGTCCATCTACGGCTCCCTCCAAGAGATATATACCCTACTATATTGTTAAGTATACGGTCAGAATGGCAACGATCCTGGAATTCGAAGTGTAGTAAGCTCAGGGTTTTAAAATCGACACTAGGAAAATGGCCATCCTCTCACCGAACCAAACGTCGGGAAGAAGTAATACTCTGTCGATTGAGAATAGGCCATACCATTGCAACACATAGTTATATGTTGACCGTTAATGGCCGTCCCGTATGTCCGCGCTGTTCTAACCCGCTTACCGTGTACCATGTTTTAGTTAGCTGTACACTGCTAGATCCTCTACGACGCCAGATTTTAAGACGGTTGAATACCGACTCTTCTTTACGTATGCTTATAGGGAACGACTCTGAGGCCGTTGCGTCTGGGAATATTTTTATGTTCATTTGAGAAGCTCGCCTTGACGTGATATACCCCCACCCGTAAAGATGGATAGTGACCTATGATACCAGCACCGTATATTGATTACAATTCAGTTATGGGCGCAAAATGACCCTAGATGTCGACGCGCCCTTAAACTCCAATCCACCACCACCACCACCATTTACGTTATGTATCAGCGTCATATTCGGACAAGATCGCGCCCTACTAAGTACGGCACGATCTTGTCCGACCATGATGCTTTTGCACCCTAACAACGTTTTTGTTACCGGTTTGTGGTATTATTTCGACAGCGTTAGTCAGATGCGATGTTTTGACGTTGATGTTTACCATTAATTTTCCAGATGTAATACGACGTGCCTGTGTGCTTGTCAGATCCAGCGCACGCTTGCAAAAGACTCGTCTGCCCTGTTTTTGTGTGAGGAAGCAGCGCCGGACGACAGTGTCAACGGCGGACACCCTCTGTTTGGACTGCGGCACGGCGATCTGGCCGCCATTCGACCCAACTACGACCAGCTCAAACAACGCACCGCTGACGGTAGGAGTCACTGTCGCCGTCATCATCGCCAGTGCCGGCACTGTCACCGTCATTAGAACCGGTATTGTCACCGTCACCAGTACCGGCACCAGCACCGGCACCGGCACTGCAGTGTGAAAATATTGGTTTTTCGTTAGGTGTGAGATGTCGAAACGAGCACAGTAGGATGTCGAAATTTGTCATGAAATTAGTATCGTTCCAAGTGCCTTTGATGTTTTTCAGACTTAAATTTGAGCCAATGTTTGTACCCTCATAATTTGTTTTGATATTCAAATAGTAGGAAGAGCTATATTTGGGATAGCGAGACAAAAAATAATACATACCCTGGCGATGTTCGCATTATGAATAATCCATTTACCTGAAGTTGCATTGCCAAATATTCATGTATCACCACCCCTTATCAAGAGCATGATCATGCTACTTAACAAACGAGGTAATGTTAGAAAGGAGACACTTCATAAGCACGCATCAAGAAGCAGGATGTCTATAGTTTTTGGACCAGGATGTCGATTGAGTGTTCAGAAAGTGGTAACACCCCATATAGTACAACATAATACTAGCATAATGTTATACCCTATATAGCTAGTGAAAATACTCAATATCCCATGCATCACAAGTTAGAATTCAAAAACAACATTTTCCTGTCTAAAAAATTTATCCACCCTACTTTTAAAGACATTCAATGAGGGACTCCCCACTGCATCAGCAGGCAGCCTATTCCATTGGTCAACAACCCTTGACTGAAGACCTGTTGTCGTTTAACTGTCCTGCACCTCATTTTGTCTAACCTGAATTGATGACCCCTATGGGATACTCTAAACTGCAGAGCATCATTCAAATTGACCTGATCTAGCCCTCTAACAATTTTGTACATTTCAATCATGTCTCCCCTTAATCTCCTATACTTGAGTGAGTACATATCTAATGCATTAAGCCTTTCTCCATATTCTAAGTTACTTAATCCACTGACGAGTCTAGTGGCTTTGCGCTGGACTCTTTCTAACATATCTATATCCTTTTCTAGGTAGGGGCTCCATGCTTGTACAGAGTACTCCAAGTGGGGCCGCACATATGCTAAGTACAGCTTTTTCATGACTTCCCTGCTCTTATATTTCACACTTCTATTAATGAGTCCCAGCATTCTGAGTGCCCTATTTCTAGCTGAGATACATTGTTTTTCTGCTTTAAGGTCTTTTGAGACCAACACACCTAAGTCCCTTTCCTCTTCAATAACATCCAGTTCCCTCCCTCCCATTTTATAACTGAATGTCTCGCCTGCAGACCCTATATGCATAACCTTACACTTATCATAGTTGAAAGTCATCTGCCATTGATCAGCCCACTCTTTTAGGTCGTCCAAATCTAGTTGAATATTACTAGATTGATCTCTGCTGTTAGCCACTCCTACCAGCTTGATGTCATCAGCAAATTTGAACACTCTATTCCTCAGCCCTACTTCAATGTTGTTCACAAAGATGATAAAGAGGAGGGGCCCTAGAACAGAGCCCTGTGGCACTCCACTCAGAACATCTTTCCAACCAGATTTACATCCATTCAATACTACCCTTTGTTTCCTTCCCTGCAACCATGCTTCAATCCAATGTAGAACTTTTCCTACAATCCCATGTTGTTGTAATTGATGAATTAACCTTCCATGTGGAACTTTATCAAAAGCTTTGCTAAAGTCCAAGTACACAACATCCATCCTGCTTTCATTGTCTACTTCTTTGGTAACATACTCAATGAACTCCAATAGGTTAGTTAAACAAGACCTTTGAGATCGAAATCCATGTTGAGTATCCCTTAAAAGGTTGTGCCTATCAAGATGAATCTGAACATTCTGTTTAACCAGCTTTTCTAGTACTTTGCAAACTAATGAGGTCAAACTGACTGGCCTGTAGTTTCCTACACTCTTCCTATTTCCCTTTTGAAAATTGGTACTACACTTGCATTTCTCCAATCTTCAGGTACTTCTGAATACTCCATAGATCGCCTGAAAATGATACCTAGGGAGTTGCTAAAGCTTTAGCACACTCTACTAAGATCCTAGCATATATTTCATCTGGTCCGAAGCTTTATTAGGTTTTATATTCTGCAACTGCTTCTCTACGGCTTCTGTAGTTATTGTAAGATCCTCCAGCATATCACCTGCCATGGCATGGCCTACAGATGTTCCTATTGTACCAGAATTATCTTTAGTGAAGACTGATGAGAATTGCTTGCTTAGGGATTCCACAATGTCGCAATCATCAACCACTATTTCCCCATCTACCTCCAGTGGTCCTACACTACACTTTTTAGCCTTAAATTTATAGAAGCTAAAGAATCTCTTAGCATTACCTGCTGAACATTCTCGAGCAAAGTTGATTTCAGCAAGTCTTTTAGATGCTCTAACACACCTCCTAACTTTATTTCTAGCTATTCTATATGATTCTAGGTTTAACCCAGAGTTAGTATCTTTTAGTTTCTTGAATGCTTGTTTCTTTGAGTCCAGTAATTGCTTAACTTCCCTAGTCAGCCACGAAGGGTGCTTAACCCTGTTTGATCTAATTTGCCTACTGGGAATGAACCTATCCTGACCCTGAAATAGCTTATCTTTTATCATTGTCCACATTTCATAAGCATCTAAGCCATTCAATATGACTTCCCAATTAATTTCACTTAGGAAGCTCCTGAACTCACTGTAATTCCCTTTGTAAAATTCGAATCAATGTTCTGTTGGTTGCTACCCTTCCAACATATAATGAGAAGCGTATAATGTTGTGATCACTATTACCAAAGGTCTCTCCTACGTTAACATTTTGCACAAAATTTTCCTCATTAGTAAGCACTAGATCTAATATTTTATTTTCCCTTGTAGGCTCGTGTATCATTTGAAAGAAGAAATTGTCCTCAAAACAAGCCATGAAACATCTTTCTGATTTGCTTACACCTATTGTTTTGTTTCCCAATCCTGCTATGTTGAAATCCCCCAACAAAATAGTTCTCTCCTGTACTCTCCTACTTATCTCTTCCTGCATCAGCCTGTCAGTGTTTTCATTCTGGTCTGGAGGTCTATAGAATGCCCCAATCCTAAATTTTGTTCCATTCTTCAGAATTATATCTAACCACAAAGATTCTACTCCTGCACTATGTACTCCATCCTCTATGGAATGACATTTCATTACTTGCCTAACATACAAGAGAATGCCACCTCCTATCCTTGCCTCTCTTTGATAGGCATGCATGTTGTAGCCTGTCAATTCAAATTCTTGCAAGTTGTCTCCAAACATGCTTTCGTTAACCCATGCTTCTGTTATGCACACCAAATCTAGCTGTTCAGACAACATATATGCATGCAGTTCCCCAATTTTGTTCCTAACACTTCTGGCATTGACATAAAAACATGATAAATTATTCCTTCCATTGCTTGCTATGCTTCTCTCTTTATCAGCTACATCCCCCCATGTCCTGCCTAGTTTCCCTGTTTCCTGTTGAGAGCCTCCTCATACCTATTGCTGAGCAGTTCCACTCCTCTCTTGCTCAGATGTAATCCATCTAAAGCAAACATCTCCGTCCTCCCCCAAAACTCCCCCCACAAATCCAAGAACTGCACCCCAAGCTCCTTACAAATGTTGGCCACCCTGGTATTGAGCCCAATGGCCCTCGAATACCACTCCATGCTTGCATGGACCATAGGGAGGATGGATGTCACCACTCCTCTTTTCCTACTTCCTGCTAAACTACCTATCAAAGCCCTATAGGCTTTCATTGTTTCCTCTGTATTATTTTTTCCTACATCGTTAACTCCAACCTGCACAATTACCGTTGCACCCTCTCCACTTCCCCTCATTACTCCCTCCAGCCTATCCCTAACATCTTTCACCTGCGCTCCCGGGTAGCAAACACGCATCCGTCTGCTGGGGTTCTTGTTACAAAATGTTCGATCCATGTACCGAACCCTGGAATCCCCTATGACTAAAACCTCTCTCTCTCCATCTCTATCTTCAGCCATCTGGTCATCCCCACCTCCGTCCCTCTCATCATTACCTTCCCTCTCCTCCAGTGCATCAAACCTATTTTTAATTGGGACGCCCATGTCCACCTTCCTTAGCGCCAGTCGGGTGCTATGGCGCCTTGCCACCTTCCAACTGCCACCATCCCGGACCAAGCCATCCGAACTCCCATCAGTCCTCCGCTCGGGCACCCGAGTTGCCTGGCTGGCACCTCCCATGATGGGTCCCGCCACCAAACACTTCAAGCGCTCCACCTCCCCCGTTAACATATCTAACCTCTTACTCAAGTCCCCAATGATTCCCACACACTTACAATTCCCACAGTCTCCTTCCATTTTTGTTGTTGTTTTTTTTTTCTTTCTACTCTTAGTACTAAGTCTAGTTACTGTAAGCTTGTAAGCCTACAAGTATCTACTGTAATATATCTACAGTAATACAGTAATATAGCCTATAAGTATCTACAATACACTATAATCCCGTATAATTACACTAGATATGAAGATACCTACTGTAATTTATGCCCACTATTTTAGTCCTAAAATCTATCTTAAACTTACACACCAATTTGACACAAACTTATTCACTACAGAAGCCTACACTATAGAATTATACACTCTAGAATTACACACTACAGAGCTCACACCACACAAATATACACCACTGAATCAAACACTGTAGTACCCGTCCACAACACCCAACAATCCTGCAGTTACACTAGGATATGAAGATATACCTAGTGTAATGCTATGCCTACTATCTTAGTCTTAAAATCTATCTTAAACTTAAACACCAAATTGACACAGCCAACACCCTTAGAACTTAACAAAATGGCGCTGGGCAGCCTCCCTGGGTTAATATAGCCTAATTTGCTGGTCAAAAATACTTATTTGATAAAAACTGTTGAAATATACGCTCAGAAGCAACCGCTAAATATCTATACACAATTTATCCCAGTACACCGTCCTTTTCCGCAACACTTAGCTCGTATGTAGTAGCTCCACCAAACACGTGCTTCCTCCTCAACGCCTGGCGGCAGACTTGGTCCTGATATCCCGGAGGGGCGGACGGGGGCCTCACGCGGGTCAAGTGACTGGTTGCCTCGGGCCGGGGCCTGGGATCCTTCCCAGTGCCCGCCGGCCCGGCCGGCCGGGGCCAAGGGGTGAGCGGCACTGTGTGCCGGTCGGGGTGGTGAGTCTCTCTCTCTCCCGGCCGGTTGATGCCGTCGCCTGCCTCGTATAGCTCCTCGGGCGCCTGGCGACCTCCCGTCCGCGGGGGCCCAGGCGTTCCCCCTGTTGGGCCCCTATGTAGTGGGGCGTCCGAGGAGTGGAAACTAAGCACACGATATGGCATCATCACTACACAAAAACACTCCCGGTCCCTCTCCGTATGGGCCAGACCAACCCTTGCTTTCTTGGAGGTCGAGACCGCCCTATCGGACGTTCCCCCGACCCTCGTGTATTCGTCTTCAGAGAAAACACAAACGTCTTGCGTCTCTATCCCCATTTCAGAAAAAGGAAGGATGCGACAGATTCGGTGAGATTTTGCGGTGTTAGAAGTTGAAGGACGGTGCACTGTAGGTATAATTTTCTGAAGCAGGCGGGCAGATTTGTATTTACAGTGTTTGAGTTCGTGTACGGTGTGCGAAAGGACGGCAAAAGGAGAAATGAACGATCGAAATCACCGTGGAAACTCATAAAACAAAAACAACTCGCGTGCGATAATAAACTGCTTGATTTAATGGATGTGTCCGAGGACGAAATCGTGGATGGGCTCCCAAACTTTGGTGTGATCGGAGCGAGGAAAATGAAAGTAAAGAGAGAGGAGAGCACTGATGATAAACAATGTTATCCTGATTTTCAACAGAACCGATTTACCTCCGGAGATGAGTTGGTTACGTACTGTAGGATAATTTCTTCTTAGCCCCATGCGTTGCCTAAAGTATCAACGGTTTGGATTCACTACACAATTTTGCAGTTACCGCCTCGTGTGCAGCAGGTGCGCCTCCCCTGAACATTCCGGTAAAAATTGCCTATATGAAAACCTGTTTTGTGTCAACTGCGTTCAAGGACAGCATCTCTACACCGCGTACGACCGCACGTGTCCGAATTATATTTTTTTTTTTTTTTTTTAAATAATCTCAATAAAGCACACTAGAAACATCACATTTAGAGAGGCCAGGGACCTATATGAAACATCGCACCCCAGGATCTCTTACTCTGCAAAAACCAAATCTACCTTGACGGGCACACAATGTATACAACCCAACAAGGCATCGAAACTGGTATGACACCTAACTGCCATACTTCGAGCTTTTAGAGTCCCCACTCAAGACACCTGTTGCGCAGAGGTAGCCAACACAAGGGACTCGGAGCCCACCTGTGTCCCACCCACCACGTGTGATTGCGGTGACAACCCACCAGATGGTTCTCGACCAACATTGGCAAGCGGGGAGTGGGTTCAAATCCAACGGACCAAGAGGCCTGCTCGGTTCTCCCCACCAAAGCCCATCCCTTCCAATCAAATACGTCACGTACCCTGAAGTTCCCACCTTCTACTTCCCATCTGTCCTCCAACTTCCCATCAGTCCCTCCACGCATCACCACCATCACCTCCAAATCCTTCTTATCCACATCCTCCCTTCCCAAATCCAGCCCCTGCCCGTGAGGTAGGCCTCGCTCTCATCCTCAACATCTGCTTCCGCACCTCCATCGCCGTCACGTAACACCCACCGAATAATCCATATCTCCGACGCAAGCTTGAACACCAAGAAGCCGAAAGATGTGTCCGCGAGGCCAAGCGAGCACGACTCGCACAGATAGAGAGGGTCCGAACGGGTGGACGCCAAGGGACGGACAAGTCTCTTCCCCCAAGGCCGGTCACCCATCGCCGCGACGGCGAGTGGAAAAGCCGGCTCCGTCAGACGATGGGTCCTCCACACCCGCTCAGTCCCAAGAAAGAAGGTATGCCACTGTCGGGCTCCCCACTAGCGGAAGCGTCTCCCCGTTCTCGCCCCAGGACCCAATCGCTGGGACCGA